>APFE030442888.1:50534-75160 GCA_000404065.3 Pinus taeda | reverse complement strand
GCAGCTAATTCCAGGTAAGGTTTGGAATTTTCCAATCACGACAATGTCACAAGGATGGCTAATAGAATCACTCTTCGCAGATGTTCCTCGAAAGGGTAAACAATCAAATGGAGGTGAATGATCGGCTAAAAACAGAGTGGAGATGGTGATGAGAACACGACCAAGGCTCAAAAGCTGACGATAAGGCATTCACAATGGTTATTTACCGGTTCATTTTTTAATGAGCTTGAACTCTGGGGGAAACATTTTCTCATGGCTTATGTTTATTTTTTAACGAGCTTGAACTATGCGTTAAAACTGCTCATGGTGGGTTTATTTTTAAACGAGCTTGAACCCTGTGGTAACATTGCTCGCCATTCGTATAATAACGATGTCTCATTCAAGATGCCATTTTTTATGGGGCTTGCACCTTTTGTAAGCTTTGCCCCGGATCCTTTCTTTATGCAAGCTAGGAAACGACCAGCCTTACGGGTTTAAAGGGTTAGAGGTCCTACAAATTAAAAAAATAAATGGTCGCTCTTCACTTGCATGCGGAAAGGTTTGAATGCCCCTAGGTATAGTGAAAAATTCCTAGGTTACCATGAAAATTCCATCCGTGTTGCGTACAAAATGATTCCTTGGCGATGTCTACCGAAATAGACAAAGGTGGGTGGTGCAGATGCCTCCACTCACATAACTTTAACAAAGGTATATTATTCCAGCCTAATCCCATTTTCCTGTGAGGACGGGTGTGTTAGACTAGTCATATATCCTCTACGGAAACCTTTTCTATACCCAAGGTTTTCCTGCCGAAACAGACCAGGGTGCATGCCCCCTAGGTTTCAGTCACATCCTCGTGAATCACTCACGCTCATCAGGTGGACGGACTGGAGATCGATGAGACATTTCTTGCATGAAAAGACCATTTAGGGATGGCATTTGACTATTTGTGATGTGTGAACTGGGGAATGACATTTGGTCTACGAGCTTGACCATTCTGCCTTCCTACGGAAAACACATTACTCTAAAGAGTGAGTAGATGATGGCTCCCATGCAATAAATATAGTCACGTCCAAGGAGTAGATTATAATCCAGGGGTCCTTGAACTACCATCACGTTCATGTGAATGGTTTTCCTTCTCAAAGTAATGGGCACATTTGGAAGGATCCCTAATGGTCGACTGGTTCCTTTGTCAAAGCCTGTCAAATTTCTCATTTCAGGCAAAAGTGATGGCGAACCAAGCGCTTTCCAAGTAGTTGAGGAAAGGATACTCACAGAATCCCCTTCATCGATGATGGTACCAGCCATGACCATTCTATAAGCTTGTACAATGATTCAGAATGGTACACTAGCTGGTAAACGGGGTCTGCCTAGTAGATTCCAGTCGAAGGAAACGACTGGGTTGCTTGGAGGTGGGATCGAATAGACGGCTGGATATGAATCTGATGAACTTCCTTCCTGTAATAAAGGAATGGGTAGATTTCACCCAAGTTCATCGGAGTCTGTGTTTACGAAAAGAATTTGAACGGTGTCGTTGTCTTTCTCTTCAGTGACGGTATCATTCGAAGATGAACATTCTAAAGGCAAGACCGGGTCAACTGCCGCCTCAACCTTTTGACTTTCATCTACTATGGATTCAGAGGGTTCATTTTCAATGATAGATTCTTCGGCCGACCACAATGGTGGGCCAGCCATATTTCCAACCAGTCGTGGACTTGGCAAGAGTTTTTTATATCCAGGAGGGAGCCGTAGCGATGAAGCAGGATGGTCATCCAAAACTCTTTCAGCTTCGTCAAGAAAGGGACAACGGTGGATGGCGTGATTTCCTTCACACAATTTACAAGGAAATCTGGGATTCCTTTTCTATCCAGATACTTCACTTTCATTGGTTGATGGTGTGCATTCAACATGATCATCAGAGGTTGATGACACCAGATTGTGCAAACGAGGAGACCAGTCCCTTAAGATCCAAGGGATACAGGGACAATATTGGTGATAGTGGTCTCCATTGCAAATGACACATGGAGATTTAGGTTTAGATGGTGCGGTGTGAGGATTTTCGCTAGATGACGCCTGGTTGCCCCTTTTCGATTTTGGTTCCTTCTTCTTCTTTTCCTTTTTCTCTTTTTGCTTCTTCTTCTTCTCAGTTACTTGATCTTTAGCTTTACCGACTTTTTCAAGTGAAGAGGAAGGAGGAGAGGGAGAATCAGATGAAGTAGAAGGTTGGTGGGCAACTCTAGTATCAACTAGTTGCTGACTTGACTGTTAAGGAATTACGGTATTCTGAATGACAGAGGTAGAGAAGAGCCATACGAGCAAACCAATTGTCAATCCTGGAAGTGACAATGTGGCCATATGGGGTGCACCAACATCTCCCCAAGAGGAGAAAGGACTAGGATTTCCTCCAAGGGGAATCCTTGATTGGTAGACTCCTTTTTTCTCAACCTAAAGACCAACGAGGGAATTTGTGATGTTATTTCGATTAAAATAAATTTTAGATGCTTTGACACAACTTGTTTTTTCAATTTTAAAGAGTCGAGAAAAAACAAAAGATGACTCTAGTCGCCTTCGATTTTTAATGAGCCTGAAGTGACAAGTGCTCAGATGGACCTTTTCCTTTAAGGAGTCTGAAAAGGAGCAAAATAGAATTCTCTAGAGATCTAGGTAGAGGGGATTACAAAACCTATCGCAAAACTGGAGAAACTTTTACGGTACGGCAGTCAATCTTCCCGAATGCAGTGTTCAGTGCATTGCGATCGATAGGGCGGCAGACACGACTTCCTAAGGATAAAGGATGCAACCTATTGTGGTCTCCCAATATATACTCTACGGTACATGAGAGCACAAGTCTGTACTGGAACTTGTCGTCTTAGAGTGGAGGAATCACCCAACCAACAATGAAAACAACAGTTACCAGGTTTTACGACGCCGGAATGCGTCTCTAGCCTAGACCTCTAGATGTTGTGCGTTAGGTTCCAAAGCGTTGTTAGATTCATTAAATTTATTTTAAGTTGATCTTGTTTAAAAATTTTCCTTTCAAGTTCACCGCATGATGTGTATACAATTCCTAAAATGTAGTCTAATATGATAAACAACTGTTTAATCTTCTTTTGGCAATGAAAATCCTAGCTACTAAGGAAAGAAAGTTGAGGAATCTTTCAACAAAGAGCACAAAGCACACACTAATGCACTGTCCTAAATCAAACCAAGAAGTCTAAATGCAAATGCACATGCATGTATTTGTTTTCAACCTTCTTAATGTATGAATGACGATAAGAAAGCTAAGTGCAAATTTGAATTATTTTCAAAGTGACAATACTCAACAAATTTCTTTTCAAAATGAAGTGAAGGTAAGGAGACACTTTGCGATTTCGAAATGAAAATTGTTTTTCGACACTTTAAAAACTACTAATTCAAATCATATACAAGAGTAACTGTATAATCGACTATCAAGAACAATGGGATTGTCTTCTATGACTGAAAAGGACACTTAGGACACTTTCAGATTAAGAAACGACAGTTCGACTATGCTACTTCTTTGCAAAAGAGAACTGAAAATGACGCACAATACATAAAAAAACTTATAGTTATTTGCACAATGGAGGTGGAATGATGTAAGAGAAGGGGGTTTTCACGGAGATATACTGACCATAGACAGCAAAACTCCTGAATAGGGCTGAAAATAGTGAAGGAAAAACCAAAGTCTGAAGGTAAAGTTAACCTTCCTTGACCATTGCACCTGTCACACAGTGAATTCAGTATGCAGCGCACCTACTGCACACGGGAAGTGCGATGCATACAGACTACCTTAAAGGCAGGGTGTGATGGTACCAATGTGAGAATTTTAACGAGTTCTTGCTCACAATTTGCAATTCAGTTCAGGGATTTAGGCCAAGTAAGTGATGTTCAGTATATGTAAATCACAGGGGTTGATCTAAGGAGGTTACTAGAGCCACCACTTATGGCAAGTGTTAGAGGGGAAGCTTCTGGAAGATTCCATGATCTTCCACCTCGCAAATTGTCCCTGCCATTTGTCCATTACCGACCATCGCACCCTACAGAGGGGCCATCCAGTATGCATCACACCTTTTACACTAGGAAGGTGATATGCATCGCACCCTCTGCATTGGGTATTCAATATGGTCCAGTTTTGACCATTTTTGAGCAGTTTTTAGTGGAGAACTTATGGGAGATGATGTAATGAGTTGACCTTGTTCCTTTAGGTAGTGAAGAAACACTTTTAGGGACTTAGGAGCCCTCAGTTTATGGACATTTATGATTGGGGTTGCAGTTCCCAAAAATGTTTATAACAAAACCCTTCCTTAGAATATTATAGATAAATATATTCCTTGCTTGCTTGTTTCTTTATGATAAATATTTTAATTTTTATTGAGATTATGAATTAATATATTGATTTTTATTAAGATTAGGATTTTTCTTTTATGGAATGAGTTTTTTAAAGTTTAATTGGAATTCAATACCATATTTCCAAGTCGAGGAATAGCTCCCGAATGTGATTCCCTTATAGTGATGAGAATATACTTATATAAAATACAAGAGCGACCCTTGGTTTCTTCTTCCAAGGTTGGTTCTTATTCTCACTATTCATATTTTCTTTTATTTAAATATTTACAAGTCATTCACCAATTCCCCAGGGATTAGCTGCCTAATATTCCCCCTGCCATATGAAGGGGCATTTGTGAGTCTAAGCATCATTCTAAAATTTTCAAACTTTTCTCTTCCAAATACTTCTGTCAAGATATAGGATCTAATGATACTTTATGTTGATATGTTTGTTTCAATCATGAAATTTGGAATTATTGGCCAACTTAATTGCAGAAGTATTGCCAATCAGAAGTGGAGTAGAGTACTGTTTGTTTCTCCTCCAAGTATTCAAGAATTTTCCTTAGCCACACAATATCCTTTATTGCATCTGTAACTTCCACATATTCTAACGTTTTCGTGGAATCTACTAGAAATAAGTTTCATGACCTTTAGGAAACAACTTATCCAAGACTCATAAGATAACCTAAAGTAGACACAATATTTTCCTTATTTCTATCAAAGTTTGAATCTGAATATCCAATCAAGTTGAATTCATTCACTTGTGAATATTTGAGTCTAAATTTATGAGTTCCTTTCAAGTACTTTAGAACTCTTTTTGAAGTAAACCAATCTCCTTCACAAGGATTTTGCATAAATCTTGAAATGATTCTAATAGAAAATGAAATAACTAGTGTGGTGGTGGTGAGGTAGATATGACTTCCCACAAGAACTCTATACTTGCATCTTCAAATTCATTCCCTTATTTAGATGTGAGATTAAATTTTTTCTCTATTAGAGTAGACAAAGGATTACATTCAACCATGCCAAATTTGTTCAACAATTCTCCAATGTAATTTTTCTGAGAAAGGAATATATACCTTGGATATTGGGTCACTTCAATTCCCAAGCAGTAAGGAAGGTTTCCAAAATCTATCATCTCAAATTATTTCTTCATCTATTTTTTATGGATGCAACTATTTTTCCATTATTCCCTCATGAACAATAAATCATCTACATATACCACAAGATAGAAAATATATTTTCCAAGTTTCTTGGCAAAGATATGGTTCCATCATCAAGATTAAAGTGTTTGAAACTTAATTTCAGAAGATGCTCAATCAATTTTTCATACCAGGATTATGGTGCTTTTTTAGGATATATAAGGATTTGATGGCGTTGCATACTTTTTATTCTTTTCCCTTCACAAAAAAAACCATGTGGCTGAGAAATGAGGGAATTTTCTTTCAATTCTCCATTCAAAAAAGTAGTCTTCACATCCATTTGATGAATTTTCCATTCATTTTGAGCTACCAAGGAAAAAAAATTGGATGCTAGCCCATTTTGGTATGGGTTGAAATATATACATAATTGAAACCTTCTTTCTATGCAAATCCTTTTTCAATAAGCCTTGCCTTGTTCTTGTCAAGTAAGCCATTTGATTTGTGATTTTCCTTGCAGACCTATTTGTAGGCAATTGGTTTGGTTTTAGATGGAGGGTCCACCATCTTCCATCTTCCATTCATTATGAGAGCATCTTACTCCCTCTTCATTTATTCTTTCAATTCATCATGGGAAGCAACTTATTCAAAGGAATTTAGTTCAAAGTTAGTAGATGAATTCAATTTACAATGATATGAAACATTTGTATCATCAATTGAATAAAAAATTTCTACATCACCTCCATTTGGTTTGGCCACGTTTCTAGTTCATGTCTTTCCTCCCTCAATAGGATCAACTCTTTCAACTGTTTTGGTGAGCCATATTTTACAAACTTTATGAGATGATCCAATTTTATCCATGAATTAAGATGGGGTTGCATCAAGATTCATCCTTCAAATCCTCTTAATAAAATCACTTAAAGGGTCTTCTTGATTTTAATATTTTGATGGAACTTCATGAGGGGGAGACACTGGTTTAGAATGAGATTCCATAGATTGATACAAGATAGGGATATCCCCTTCAAGATGTTGAATCTAATTATCAAATTCTTGATAAGTTTTTGCATGATTGGAAGTATCCAAATGATTAAACTACTACTCAATGATGTTGTCAGTGTTTGAAGATTCAAGAAAAATCACATCTCTATACAAAACAAACTTCTTATTTACCTCATCATAAAGATGATATAGTATGGTGGTATCTGAAAACCCTAAGAAGATGCATTCTCAACTCCTTGCATCAATCTTGCTTCTTTGTTCCTTAGGAATCATGGCATAATAGGTGGAACCATAGATCCTGAGATGCCTTGCGAAAGGAATGTGGCCATACCACATTTCATAAGGAGTTTTATTTCTAAGAGATGAACATGTTTTTTTTACATATATTGCACATTGAATTGCATCAGCCCAAAAAGCCAACTTTACATTTTTGAAAAACATCATGGAGTGAACCATATTCAAAATAGTCTTGTTCATTCTTTTAGCTACACCATTTTGTTGAGGATTGTATGTAACAATAGTTTGATGTTGAATCTGATGTTGGAAAAATTAGTTTTCAAATTCATTAGAATTATATTATTTTCCATTATTAATTCAAAGGAGGGTAATATGTGATTTTGCATCATTTTCAATCCATGATTGAGATAAATATTTTGAAAGTTTCAAAATCTTTTGAATTGTTTTTCAACAAGTATACCCAACACATCCTAGTGTAATCATCAATAAAATTCATCATGTATATATTTCCATTTGAAGAAGGAATAGTAATAAGGCCACACAAATTAGAATGAATTAAATGCATGTTTTATATGTGCTCTGGAAGCATAATCATGAAATGGTTGTTTGATATATTATCCTAGGATACAAGCATCACATTGCTTCTATTTCCATGGAATATTTGGAAAACTAAAAACACCATTATTTTTCAAAAAATAAAGAATTCCATAATTAAGATTCCAAATATTGCATCCAATAGAATACTGGATGGAAACGTACCTTCATTGTATTGAGAAAAGTATGTCGAGTTCTGCGTATGAGAAAATGTTCCTTGTAGCTTCAATATTCTTTCCTCTTCTACTCCTGTCATGAAAAATATGTTTTCATATGCTTTCCTAATTTCTACATTGTGATTAATAATATGAATGAAGTGGCCTTGCAAGCGATTTTGAACAAGGGACAAATATTTCTCAATAGATCTTAAAGATAGAGTACATCATGTAGAGGAAAATTAGGAATTCCAAGTAGTTTAGGTCTAATGATGCCAAGTCTTGAGAACTTAGGACTTGATTTTTCTACAAAGTACACCGTTCCATCTGCATTTTCACTGAGGTATTTAATGAAGTATCTCTGAAAGGTCATATGGCAGGTTGCACCTCTATTAAGAAACCATGCATATACGTAAGAAGCAAATGAAGTATGAAAGAAAAATTCATTTACTCTGATATTTCAATCAATAAAAACGTAATGAAGAAATTTAGGTGCTTTACCTTTTGTTGGATCTGGTGTTCTACATCTATCTTCTTTGCAATCTTGTTTGACACTCTCTCAAGGGATTCTACATGTTGATGCATTGTGTCCATCCTTATCACAAAAAACACAATGATTATCAGATCTTTCTCCTTGGTGGTGTTTACCCCCTACCACCAAAATTCTTCTTTCCACATCCTCTTATACTATAACCTCTTTTAGGAGAATCATGTGATTTATTCTTTCCTTTTTGAGCAATGCATACTATTTCTTCAAAGGATGGATTTGATGTTTTTTTCTTCCCAAAATCTTTCTCTTGTTCTAAAAGCTTTTCCACAAAGTTATAAAAAGTAATGGCCTTGAACTGTACACTAGATTGTAGGGATTCAAGATAATGAGAGTACCTAGGGTATAGGTATTTGACAAAGTCTATGAGAGGAATGTCTATTCTAATTCCAATGGTATCTATACCATGCACGGGGTATCTAATTTTTGAGGCTAGGGCTAAGAGTCATTGTATTTCAATTTAAGGTTGAATAGTTTGAGCATTAATTGAACAACTTCCAATTCTAAGTGTTATTCATATAGATCTTTCAACTTCTTCAATGAAGCATACTAATTTATTATCAAAACTATATGATTATTAACCTCTTCACTTACAAAAGAAATAATCAAGGAGTAGGAATTATTGTCTTTTTTCCCAAAAGGTAATCTCTTTATCTGATGTGGGCTTGGTAAGTGCATTTCCATCCTCTCCTTCATAGATTCCTTTCCACAAGTCATTAAAAATTAAGGTGTTCCTAATATTTATAGACCATTCTTAGTAGTTCTCCTTTCTAGTTAGCACCACGCCTACAATAGAGATAAGAGAGTGCATCATCACAACGCTTTTCTATTGCTCTATATTGATATTTTCTCAGCATGCCAAAGCAGATCAGCCCTCAATGGGCTCCAACATTTAAACTACTTCAACTTTTCATAATCTCCACAAGCTATAACTCAACTACACTATAATGTGTAGACCTCATTAAAGTTCCACCTACATCTTGTTGATGAATTTCAATAGATGAAACATATGGTAGATTAGGCTATCCAAAGCAAGATCTAGAATCTGTGCAGGAGTAGGAACCTTGCATGCAAATTGATCTACAGCTCCACAAAATTATCCAACGATTATATCAACAAATTAAGAGTATAAACGTATAAATATAGAGAGACATGGCACTTTTACTTTGCTATGTCATGGGATCCCATTCTCATCGACGTTACTTTATCCCACCGTACCACTAATAGATTCTAGATGTTGCGTCAAACTATTGACTTCATGTATAAGAAAGGAATGGGGATTGAGAGAAACATTAGGGTACACACTTAAGACACATGCAAAGAGTACACATCTAAGACAAACCCAAGAATTAAGGCTCATGGAAAGAGTGAAAGAACAAGGTTATAGTAGACATATGTAGGAGACATCACAACAAAGAAGGAAACAAAACTGCATGATCTAAATGGCACCATTACGACGAGAGAAGGAATTTTGGACCTACACAGTTGAGAGAATGGGATTGATAGTAGACTATGTAGAGTAACAAGAACAAATATGGATGATGTGACTACTATGAGAAATAAAAGCACAACGATGCCTAAATTTTAGTGTTAGGAAAACTCAAGAGTAACAAAAGACAAGCATGCAAGTTTTCAACCTATGAAAGGAATTATCAACAAGTTACAAGGAGAGGCTAGAAAAACCTTTGTTAGTCTCTAATACCATGTCAAGCTAGGGTTGAACTCATAAATGCATTGTCATTTCATTGATGTGAATATGCTTATATAACATATAAGAGTGATCCTTGGTTTCATCTACCAAGGTCATTTCCTATTCTAACTATTCATATTTCCTTTTATTTATATATTTACAAGTTATTCACCAAATCCCCAAGGATTAGGTGTCTAACACATATTAGTAATGGTTTTTTCTAATTATTTATAATATGGGTTAGATATATTTAAATATATATAAGTATAATGTAGGTAGGACAAGGGAAGGTGATATTAAAGTTTGCAGTGTAGGCTTCGAGCCTGTGGAAATTGTTCTCAAACTTGCAACCAAGGGCCTTTTCTCTCTTTCAAGCCCCCTTTTCATGTATCTAACCTAAGTCCTAACCTTTCATACTAGGTTTCCCAACCAATGAATCTTATCATTACATGTTCCTTGTGGTTGCTTTGCTCTTGTTGGCAACATGTGGCTCTCCCTCTCCTCTCCTTGTCTTCACTTGTCTCATATTGTCTCCTTGTCTTGCAATATGGTCCCATAGTCTTGATGTATGAGGCACCTCTCAATTTCTCTCTTAGACCATCACATTCACATGTTTTCAATTTGTAGGGTGAATATCTAACTTGTTCCTCTAACATGCCCTCACCCACTTACCCTGATATGACTTTTCCTATTGACTCCCTTCCTAACATTCTTGTCAATATTTGGTCCAATGAGCTGGCATACACCTTGGTCCTACAAATTGAATAAATGAGCATTAACTTGTGCTCAACCTCACTCTTTCCCACTTCGTATTTTTATTATTCAACTCTACCTCTTTTTCTAAATGGCATCCCCTCTCCCTTACACTTGGCCCATATTCCATCTATGACATGCCCAACGAACCCCTCTTCCCCACTAGTTACACTCCCTCACAAGCACTCTAAGTGTGTTAAACCCTGTAAAATCCCCACCTCAATGGTTTTCATTATGGATATTTACATTGAGGTCATAACTAGATACTTGGGAAAAAAACTAGTTGGAAAGTTCAATGGAAAGGATGTCTCTAAAAATTTCTCAAAAATTGGATTTATTTCCTTTTGAAAAATTTGTTGGGTTATGCCCAATCTTTCTACATCTTGTCAAAAGGTTGGTTAGTCTTCATGTTCTTCTTAGAGGAAAATGTCACCATAGTAAAGAAAATTTCTTGGAGTTGGGGGCCCTCTAGGATTTTTCTCAAACCCTGGAAATTTGACTTCGATCCCTCCATAGAACCCTTCTTCACTCAAAAGGTCTTGGTCATCCTGCAAGGGCTCCCCTTTCATCTTTTGTCTTAATACATCCTTTAGGTGGTCGGTAACAAAATTAGAAAGTTTATTAAGATAAAACCACAATGGGCCACCAAATTCGATCATCAATGGCTTTGGTTGGAGTTCAAGGGGGATTTTCATGAATATTCATTACAGGAGTTGGAATTACATGTGGGTTCCCTATATCAGAAGCACAAAATTGACTAATAGATAATTCCTTTCACTTCTACTACTATCATGAGTCTAGCCAACTCCAAGATCACTACACCAAAATTGGCCCCATAGAAAGAGTCTTTAAAAGGATGAGGAAAAGAAAGGGCTTACCTGCTCAGTCTAATGTTCACAAGCTCATTCCATAGGGGTTGAAATGGATGAGGCTTCTCAAACACTTCCCTAGTTTCAACACTTGCTCTAAACACTACTCAATCATTTTCTATTGATATGTCTATCCCCCATTTGTTCCCTATTTTTCATGACTTTTTTTCATTTAACTCTTTAATTACCTACCACTTTATTCAACTACCCTTTGTTATCCCTTATCCCCCATCCAACCCTAACACTTATCCCACCCACCCTACCTTATTAGAATCTATACCCTCTCCCTCTCTCCACAAGCTTCATGATCCTTGTTCCACCCCATCCTTGGACTCAATAACTAAAACCATTTTAGTATTTTTTCATCCTACATCCCTCCCAAGATTATTCCCGTGTCATCGCTTGCATTTGGGCCTCCACCTGTGAGTTAGAACCATTGAGTACCTCTCCTCATAGGGAGAGCTAGAACATGATTCCATACTCACCAACTAGGTGTGCTACAAATTACTCCATAGGGCATAGAAAATAATTGTCCTTAACATCAACAAAAGGAAATAAACCACCAATTCCAAGGGTCTCATAGTAGGGTTAGGGGGCACTTGAAAAAAATGTTCCCTTGAACTCCTTATCACAAAACATTTCCCTAATATATTTCTCATTCAAGAAATCATGATGGAAGGTTCCAAAGCATAATTTGTATTTGAACCATGGCCTAAGGGTTGGTAATTCCATTCATTAGATGTAAAGGGTCACTATGGTGGTCTTCTTATGGGCTAATGTCTTGATATAAGGGAAGTTGGAACCTATTTTTACCACTCAACCATTTAAGTTTACCTATACATAAAATAATTGGACTCAACCATTATTGTTCTAGATTTCTATGGTCCCTATTTGGATAGAATGCAATTCATGGAAAATTTGGCCTCCTCAAGCACCCTCTTGGACCCAAATCTGATTAACTGGTGGGGATTTGAACCTCACCCTATCCATTAGAGATATTTTGGGCTCAAACCCTAGGTTGGACCCTCTTAGATGTTGGGTTGTGTTATATTCTTTCCATGACTAGCCTATGTAGTTAACTGGGGGGTTAAAGGGGGAGCGAATCCCCCCCTGTACGGGGGGTTCGAGGGGGGTGGTTAGCCTCCCTCTACAGGGTCCAGGGTAGCACCCTGAGAATTTTTTTTTCGACCCTATATTAAGTTGAGCAGACCTACCTATAGTTTTGTGCATGGTTTTCACACATGGTTTTGGATGCAATGGTTTTCAGTCCATGGTATTGGATGCTTCGACATGTATAAATATGTATTGTAACATTGAAAGGAAAATAATAAAAAAACAAGTCGGTGGGAGCCAGGGGAAAATATCTGTGTATATGTATTTTATGTGTTATGCTTTCGCATTGTTTATTTTCTGTGTTTTAGAATTTGTATGCAGGTAATTTCTATACGGGGCTAAAACCTACATTAGAAACTTTTTTTTTTGGGTTCTTCAAGTGCTATAGACTTATGGTCCCTTCCCTAGCCAAGCTCTCTCCCACATGGCACAATTTTGATTTTGAATAAGTGGTCTCAAAAAATCTAAACATATGCTTGGTATTAGATTATATACACTCATATCAATTCATATCTTAATGTTGTGTCTCCACATGAGGCCTCCCAAATCATCTATCCATGATTATCAAAATGGTCAGAGACTATAACAAGCCCCCATTCCCATTTATTTTCAATCACTCTTGGTTTTCTTAGGACAATTTCAAATCTCTAGTTGCAAATAATTGGATCCATCTTATCAATCCAAATCATGTTTCCTTATGGGCCAATTCATAGATAACATATCAAAGATAAAGGTGGTTATCAAACCTTGGTCTCTTCTCCTGCATTCAAAATAAAAATCTTACCTCAAAGAGGTTGAGTTCCAAATCAGATATTTGTATCAAGCCAACACTAAGGGTTATTTATTGGTAGAGGATAGTGCCTCTCTACAAGATTTGGAACTAGTAAGATAGATCATGAGGAGGCAAAATTGTGTTCGGAAAAAAGAGATATATGGATCGAGGAGGGAGACATCAACACAAAATTCATCCATAATTTTTCCTCCTAAAGAAGGAGAAAAAAATATATTTGGGATATTACAAGAGATGAAGGATCTAGGGCTCGCTCTTTTGAAGACATTGTCCGGGAAGTTGTTAGACACTTTGAATCTATTTGGATAAACAAAGTATTCCATACATGACGAAAACCTTTAATAACCACTCATACAACTAGATTAAATATCACAATACTAGTAGTTTTGTGTGGTTAAAACCCTTTGAGAGGGAAATAGTCCATGACCCCAACCAATATAGCCACTTGAGGAAATTTGATTAATGTAAAAGAAATATGTTTGCATAAGGGATTTCTCACAATTGATCATCAACCATGGCCTCCCATGCCATTTAAATATATATCATGGACCAATCAGGTGTTAAGCCACTAATCAACAATTGTTAGTATCAAGGAGAATATGATTTGTTATATCACTATATGTCTAGAAGATATTGTGACCATTGGATTACATTACAACTAATGCATACCAAAGAAACACACTTTTTCCTAATAGAAACATCATACCATGTTGAATTTAACTAACTCCTAAGTGTCTAAATATCATAACATCTGATTTTAAGAACAACTTGGGATAGGATTGAAGGATTTATAAAGGTAACACAAGGGGATAAGGAAGGAAGACTTACAGTCTATCTCCCATTAATGATAACTTCCTAAAATCCTAACATAGATTGAAGTTTAGAAAACTTTCCTTCTATAAGGGACTCTATGAAAATGTATGCAACTTGATCATCTTCAGGGAAAACATTCACCTGATCTTCTTCAAGGAAAACATTCACTTCAATAACTCGATCATGAATGATTATTATGATGAAATGCATTTGTAAATCGATGTGTTTGTTGCATTGGTGCTGAACGAGATCTCTAACAATATTTATAAAACTATGATCTTCGTACCAAAGGGTGGTTGGATAATGCTACTGGAATCCAAACTCTGAAAATATCTATTGAAGCCACAAGAATTCCTAACTTGCATTCACCATTGCTCGATACTCTACTTTTATTGAAGAAATAACAATAACCTGCTACTTTTTACAATCCCAACATGATGTCAGTTCTAGAACCAATATTAAAAACATAACCAACAATAGACTCCCGATCATCAATGTCTCCAATCCAATTTGAATTATTGAAACCAACGATCAAATGAATCCCCTCTGAACTGTAATGTATCCCAAACTGAATGGTACCTCGAATATGTTGAAGTGTCATTTTTGTTTATTTCCAATGACTTACATTTAGTGTTTTCATATGTCGGGCAACAATACCAACAACAAGTGGTTCATCGAAAGGAAAGGTGGCTCCTTCACAACAAATAAAATTTTAATTATTTTATTTATTGAATAGTAGAAAATCTCAAACATGTTCATCCTTCGCTTTAGAGGCTTGTTTGGCTACTCAAACCTAGCTAAAGCAATTTTCTTTATAAGGGTAGAAACTTTAGTCATTATATTTTTGTATGCAACCAGTGGAATATCTGATAAGGATTTATTCTTTTAGGATATCTTATCTTCCCACTATTTAATATAATCATCCTTGGTGCTTAATTATGGAACATTCTGCAGGTGCATCTAGAGAAGAAAGTTGGAGTTGATGAGGAAAGAAAGCCCCTCTACACCAAATTGCACTCTATGGAACATCACTTCAGCTGTGGCCATCTATTTATCCAATTCCTCTTGCTTGAGAGTGGGATTTGTTTTTAGTTTATACTTAGACAACATGTCCCTAACTAATAGTTTCCTAACCATTACTGTAAGGAAAGGCATAATATCAATTTCCTCTGGTTCTATCCTTACCTAGATCTAACTCCCATTAAAGAAAAAGACCTTGAGTTTCAACAAGGGTAGAACTTCTCATTAGGGTAAGTGTTATAATATCAAATTGTGAATATGAGATTATGTATTGTAGGGTCCTATGTATTCCATTCAACTGGAAATAGCATATGTGGTATTGGGAGTGAAATAACTCCAGTAAGTGCAAGAGAAGTAGGTAGCACTAAGTGCATGAACAATACGCATTGTAATGATATTAAGGAAAGACCCGAGATCAACAATGACTCCTTTAATAATGAAGTCATTTTGAAAGATCTCTCTAAAGACAAAACTGACCATACTGGTCAGCAAGTTTTCTACATAATAACTTAAGTTATTACGAATAATACCTTCAAACCCATACAAACAAATCTTTGATTTATTAAATGTGTGTTTGGAAGGGGCAAGAAGCGAGGTATTGTGGAGCTATAAAAAGGGTCTCTTTCACCTCTAGTTACCTCACATTAATATGTCAATTCGGGAATGTTTTGCTATTTCAAAGTGTGTCTCAGCCTGAGGCTATCATTTGCCAGAGTAATGCTAGTAGCACAATGTTTGAAAATACAAGAGTAAATGGATGCTTGATTACAGCTTAACTACTTCAAAAGATTAAATCACACGTTTAGAACATTAAGCAATTTATCAGTCAAGGGTTCGGTAGCAATAACCCATCCCTTTGGAAACTGATGGAAAAGGAAATCAGAGAACATATCAAGGGTCTGGGAGCTGGACAACAGATGCCAATGCTCACTACAGCCTAAGATCGTTCTTCACACCAATAACAAGAAATGGAATAGCGGATAAGAACTGGAACGACAAAGAATTTGAATAGCAATGAAATGGAACAACAACCCTGAAATGGAATAGCAAGTCTAAAATGGAACAACAATTCGGAAATAGAACAACAGTCAAGAAATAGAACAACAACTAAGTCTAACAAGCCGTAACATCTTAGTCTATCAAATCAATTGCATTAATCATAATCTACAGGAACCAAACGTCAATCCTTCGCTCTTAAAGATGTACACAAAAATGGAGCAACACTGATTACTGATACATTATGGAACAACACTGAAAACCATATATACATGACATACTCAAATAGTAATCCGATTTAGTTATCACCTCAGTTAGAAAGAATATGATTGCATTTCAAGATAGAACAACAGTATTCAAGAATCCAACAATCACAAAGAACATAACTTCCAAGATGAATTCTATAATGTTAAGGAAAAAGCACACAACACAAAAGCTTTGTAATGGAACAACAATAGTATTCTATAAAAACTAACCGTATTATATAAACACCTAAAAGAACAGTAATATGATGCAGCGTCAATACAATAATTTTGTCTTCAGAAACCTCAATGGATTAAACACAACAGAGCATGTGATGTAAACTTTACAAAACACATCAGATTACCAGATCACTTCGATAAACAAACCACGCAAAAACCACGCGTAATGGTACAAGAGCAAGTGTCCTCTAGAGCCGGGCCCTTAGCCTCCAGGGGTACATCGCTTGAAGTTATTCCAGACTCAAAGATGAAGTAGTAACCAAGTTTGTATTAATGTATCAAGTAACATTACAGTGGAGCAGTTCTTAACAAGACACGATGATCAAAGTTTTGATCTTTAAAAGAAATTACATAAAGGCATAATAACATCCCCCCTTAGCTAACAGTGCTGCCCCTTATATAAGGGTGACGATAGAGATATCTAAATGCAAAAATAGATAAAACAACAATCCCTTAGGATCAAGGATCTTGAGGGATTCGCAGAACCGTTAGCCCTTAGTCATTTCTTCTATTTTCTGCGCCGAGCTGATATCTACGCTTCCTTTCCCGGGTTGATCCATTTTGATCTTGTTTGCATGTGGTCTCCGTCGAAGGGACAACAGTTAACCCATCTTTGTCTTTTCCTTTAGAACATCAACTCGTTTTTTCTCCTTCCTGCATAAGGAAATGACAATTGTCAGCATTCTCGTCTTGCATATTAATCTCACATTTTTTATTACAATTCTTTATCGTTTTCTAAGTTCATGATGCAAAAAGGCTTGTAAGTTCTAATGAAAAGATACTAAAATAATCATCAAAACATACCTTCTTTAGTACTCCACACACCCCCCTGCTTACCCTTTTTCATGGCCTCATGAAAACATTGTAGTTGACGTGTAAGGCAGTAAGTGAGTAGGCTGGAGATGGAATCTCATGTGAAGGCCTACAACCATGATGCGTAACTAGGTAGTCAAAGAAATGGCCTGTCTGACCCTCAGGCATCTCATACAGGGCTTGGTATCCAGGTGCAAGATGCCAAAAATAATTGGACTCCGGAACCTATATCCTAAACAGGATGGCCCTGCGCTCAAAACAATTTCGCCATAGAGGTGCAAGCGGTTGGCAACTAGTTTAAAATTCTCATATTTAAATGGTTCTCTGAGCTGGATATACGGATTAGATATTCAATATCAGAATTTAGCTGCATCAATGGTAGGGTCTTTGATAGAGGAAAAGTATTCTAATCCCTGTCGAATGATTGCCTCATGCATGGGTCCTAATGCTTCAATCACTCTTGGAGTCTTCATGAGGTTTCTATATTTTCTCCATAACTGTAATGGATCCCTAGGCTCATTTCTTATCCATAAATATAATCCGTTTTCTTGTTTTTGGAAAGCATTATAGGCTTTGAGCCATTTAATTTGATTAACTGCAAATGAAATAAATGCCTGTAATTGAATGTCCCCAACAAAAGGGCCAGGGTTCAGCTCGGTCTCCTGTTCTAGTACAAAGTTATGTAAATAAAATTCACACAGTAGTCTCTGAACTTTTACCCCATAGTGCTTACAGCAGTTTATGAAATCATTGATGGTGTTAATTTGTATGGGAGCACTTGCTTTAACAACCTTTATTTTCAATTGCAAATATCTTTCCATTAAAAACAAGGCATAGTTCTTAGCAGGGGCTCTACATGCTAGGACGTCATTGTATAAAGAACATAAGGTATCCATCTGTTTGATAACTACATCTAACCTACGAGTTACCTTCGCGACTTTCTCTTGTTCCCTTCGCCACCCTTCAAAGGCCTGGCTTTCGGATATATTGACGTTCCTTAGCTGCTGTTGTAGCTCTTCATACTTTTCTCGGGGGACCATTTGCTCTCTAAGCTTTTCTGCTTCTTGCTGAGCTTGTTTCAAACCCTTTTGTAGTGTTACTGTTTTTGGATCCCTTTTCCATGCAGCAGTGGAGGTCGGGAGCTTTACCTGAACTTTCCTATTGCGCTGCTTTGAGTTCATAACCCTTATTACTCCCGAAAGTGGTACCTCTGTCTGAATTTCCTTATCACGGGTCAACATTTCATCCATTTCTATTTTAACACGAACATCAGTCCATTGTTGTTCCTTTTCAATTGGAACAACAGTCTGTTTCTTAGCATCATTTGGAACAACAGCTTGGCTTTCGACGGGGTTTTGAACAGCAGGATGGATTCTGGTCCCCCGCCCCTTGGCCTTGAGGGGTTTTGCTGGAGTGGCCACATTTTTCCTTCCCGAAGTCCTTTTTACCTTTGCCTTGCCTTTAGAATCCTAATCTGCCGGTGGAGCTGGACTATCATGTTCAATAATCTCTGCTGTTACTTTCGCAATTCCCTTATTTTCTCCATTTCCTCAGAAGGAACAACAGGTTGTAAACTGTGGCCTGGACTGTGGCTAGTTTCCTGATTTTCTTCCTGGGGTGTTTCTTCACTATTCTGCTCTGGTTGTTCTGGGGCAAGAACCCTAATTAGTTCTGTTATTTCTTGGGCAACTTCTTTTTCTACCCTTATTTCCTCCAGACTTTCTTCTGGTGCCTTCTGGTTAGGAAAAGATTGTTCCTGTTCAACATCTCCTGTCATCTTTTCATCATGAACAGGCAGGTTTTCTTCTTCTGCCTCCTTTGCATGTGATTCTTCGGGTGCAGTTTTCTCCTGGGGTTTCTCTCCGGTATGGAGGTCTGATGGACTAGAAGGTTGGCCATATTCGCCCATATTGGCCAAAACTTTGGCCAATTCATCTTCTCCCAATGGGTCCTGTAATGGGCTGCCTTCTTGCTGTTCCGTTTCCTCCTCCTGCTCGGATTGCTCGGCTTCTTCTTCTTTGTCTCCTTCTTCCTCAGATTGCTCGTCTTCTTCCTCTTTTTCTTCTTCTTATTCTATAGATTGCTCTGCCTCTTCTTCTTCTTCTTCTTCTGCAGATTGCTCTGCCTCTTCTTCTTTTTCTTCTGCAGATTGCTCTGCCTCTTCTTCCTGCATTTCTATCTCATTGTCTTCCTTTCCTGGCCATGGGGGTTGCTCGTCTTCTATTTCTACCAGCTAGCTGGTGCTTTCTTGGGGCTTCTCTAGCCCCCCTCGTAGCCGTGCTAGCCGAACCGATTTCCTGCGCTTTTCTAGTTGCTCAGGTGTGCTGGTGGCCTGTTTATGCTTTGTCAATTTCTTGCGTTTTTCTGGAGGCTCGGTTGTGCTGGTGACATGTTTCCGTTTTTCTGGACACTCGGGTGTGCTGGTGACATGTTTCCGTTTTGGGGATGGTGTGGCCAATCCCCCATGTATAATGGCAATTAGCTCTTCCCAGCTGCTCTGCTGCTGGGTGAGGCTATGGTTGACTATCAACTGAATCAACCCATGATGAATAATAACTGACTCTACATGCTGTGCCTTTTTCATGCTCTGTGCAACGTCATGAAGTAATGAATTCAAAAATGCAGGTAAAGTTACAGAGCATTTTTGTTTTAGTACAGCTAAGAGTTTAAGATGTCGTGGTCTTACCACGTCTTTTTTGCCCTCACAGGTGATGTAGCTTTGGATAGTCTTCGCTAATTCTGCCCACGGCTCTCCTAGTGCTGCTGGCAGAACCCCCTTTCCTCGAATTGTCAGGCTCTATCCTTTGTCCTAGAAGATTTTATAATCGTCTGCAATCTCTCCTTTATCAACGTCCATACTGGTCCAGTGGCTGGCAGTCCCGATACTTCAGCGATTATGTCATCGGTGACTGCTATGCGTCTCCCCCTCACTGTGGAGTGGTCCTCTTGCAAGTTCTGCAAGAATTCAATTGCCACTGTCTCGTTAGACTCCTGCAAGCGGTTAAGATAGGTCAGCCACCCTTCTCTTGCCAGGATTTCCCGGGAAGCAGCAGAGACTGCTAACACTTGCGGTTCTCTCCGAATCGATCTCTCTCCCATGGTTTCACTGTAAATTCTCAAAGGAACGGCAACTGTTCGCACTGTTGAAACACAGAGAGGCTGACAAACGCAAGACTCGTTCAAACTCTAATGCTACAGAGTATACAATGGAAATGGCTTTGAACAGCAAGTCATGCAGAAAAATAAAATAAAAATAAATAGTATACCATTGAGCCGTGTTATACCCCAGTACATAACTTCCCAAATAGTGAGCTGACATGTAATCCAAGGAATGATGAGGTTAACCTCCCTCCCGCAAAGTGATAGGCTATCCCAGCCATCAAATAAAGGAGCCATGCCCGCTCTGCAATAAAGTCTTTAAGGAACATCGTATGGCAATATGCCATGTTTACAAAAGCAGCATATTACTGAAATCGAGGTGGAGAGTTGCATCGCTTAATATGTAAGAGACTGTGGTGATATGATGCAAGGTTGGGGATACGACATTTGCCGTAAATAAAGAGTCTCATGTGGTCATTGTCAATTGTTCTGTCATGATTGGTGATAATATATATTCATGCATTATATGGTTGGGGAAATAGCATATAATTGATTACCACGGCATAAGAAACAGAAGGGTGCTAATAACTTACCTATTGGTGTAAATAATGCGACTCCAATACCATTAACAGTGCTTTGCTGCCGACAGGTGTCCATAACCTTGGCAGAGTTGTTTATTTCACCCATGGAACCATGATCCTTTGTGTATACCTAGGGAACGTTTGTGTAATGTCAAAATGTAGGCCATTATGCTGGCTTGGTGACCAGTTAGCCATAATGCCATTCACGAGGAAGGAGCGAAGAGTGGGCAAGTCGGCTCGTGATGAGACCTCTTGTTCCAAGGGTTGTTTATTTGATATACCTTTTGGACCATATCCCTGGTGTGGTGGCCATAAAGGGAATGCCACTTCACTTTCGTCCTCATGTTCATGGTAGGCCAACTCCTAATGAGACTCCCTATCCTGCATTTGACAATTTATAAGTCATGTTTGTTCTTTTTTCTTTCTTTTTCATAAAGTGCTATTTATACACAAAGGGTGGTTTAACACTCCTTAAGAGTAGGAATGGTGGAAGAAGTCTTAACATCCCAATAGGAAGATATAAACCCTTTTCTCTTATTCCTGAATAATAATCAAAGAGGATTAAAAGGGACCAATGTGATAGAGATAACCAACCAGAGCAGAATTAGTAGAACAATGATAGCAAAAGATGATGAATAAGCATGTCCTTCCTTCTGTCCTCTTACCAGTTCAGGGCAATTTCCTATAAAGATAGCGATTTATGATTGACTGATTGCAGTATGTTGTAATTTTGTTTCCATTACATAAGTGCATAGCTATATTCCAAAAGACTTGAAAGAACAGGAACAATAAGCATCCTCAATTTAGAACAACAAAAGGAACAAGCTGTTTCACAGGGAGAGAAAAAGCATACAAGTGGTGCTCCTTTTGAGAAAAGGAACAACAAAAGTCCACAAATGTTGTTCCTTTGGAAAAGGAACAGTAACACACACAGGTGCCGTTCCTTTGGAAAAGGAACAACAGATCACACAGGTGTCGTTCCTTTGGAAAAGGAACAACAAAAATCACAAACATTGTTCTTTTGAGAAAGGAACAACAAAGCACACCAATGTTGTTCCTTTGGAAAAGGAACAACAGACATCAAAATGCTATTCCTTTGGAAAAGGAACAGCAAAACACATAAAAATGTTTTTCCTTTAGAAAAGGAACAACAGAAATAAAAAATGTTGTTCCTTTGGAAAATGAACAACAAAAATAAAAAATGTTGTTCCTTTGGAAAAGGAATAACAAAACTAGGAAATGCCATTCCTTTGGGAAAGGAACAAGAAAACAAGAAAATGTCATTCCTTTGGAAAAGGAACAGCCGAGATCAAATGCCGTTCCTTTGGAGAAGGAACAGCCGAGATCAAATGTCGTTCCTTTGGAGAAGGAACAGCCGAGATAAAAAACGTTGTTCCTTTGGAAAAGGAATATCAAAAACATACAAATGTCGTTCCTTTGGAAAAGGAACAACAAAAATAGAAAATGTTGTTCCTTTGGAAAATGAACAACAAAACACACAGAAATGTCATTCCTTTGGAAAAGGAACAAAAGAAATCGAAAATGTTGTTCCTTTGGAAAAGGAACAACAAAAATACACAGATGCTGTTCCTTTGGAAAAAGAATGGCAGAAATAAAAAATGTTGTTCCTTTGGAAAAAGGAACAGCAAAAACACGCAAATTTCGTTCATTTGGGAAATGAACAATAGAAATAAAAAATGTTGTTGCTTTGGAAAAGGAACAAAAAAAATCGTAACAGCAAAATGTTGATTCAAAGATATGTACAAAAATGATTCAAGAAAAGAAATTATGTACAAACTGTAAAGAGAAGTAAATTCCTTAATGAATTACAGGTGAGGAAGATTTCTCTTCCTCCCCCAAAATCTCCATATCTGAATCTTGGCATAGCTATTGGCAGAAGGGCTCCCGAGTGAGTGGTTTGCGATAGAGACGAACTCGTTGGCCATTTGCCTTGAAGGCATATCCAAAACCATCAATAGTGATTAGAGTAAGGGTACCATTGTCATGTACCTTCTGGATTTCATATGGTCCCAACCAACGAGTCTGGAGTTTCCCGGGGAAGTCCTGAAACCGGGAGTCGTAAAAAATAGTCCAGTCTCCTTCGTGGAAGACTTTATTTTTAATGAGAGCATCATGCCATTTGGCTCTCTGCTGCTGGATCAAAGCAGTGTTTTGAAGTGCAGAGAGCCTAATTTCGTCCAACTCATTGATCTGTTGTAGTCGATTAATCTGTGCCTCAGTGAGGTCTAAGCCAACTTCCTATGTTCTTCATAAGGTTTGGATTTCAAATTCTATGGGGAAAATGGGTTGTTTTCCAAATAGTAGTTGATAAGGTGAGTAACCAGTGGTACTCCTCCATGTTGTTCTGTAAGCCCACAGTGTTTCAGGTAATCTGGCAGTCCAATCACGTCTATATGATGCAACAATTTTCGTTAGGATTGTTTCTATTATTTTATTGCTGCTTTCTACTTGCCCATTTGCCTGTGGGTGGTATGGAGTAGTGATTTTATGCTGGACATGATAGTTGTTGAGTGTTGCAACTATTCTGTTTCCAGCAAACTGTAGTCCACCATCTGTAATTATCTCTCTTGGAAGGCCATAAAGTACAAATAGATGGAACAGGAACTGTATGACAGAGTCCTCTGTAGCTCTTGGCAATGCCTCTGCTTCAACCCACTTGGTGACATATTCTGTTGCCACCAATATATATGTTTTATGGTTTGATGATGGGTTGATTGGTCCAACGAAATCAAGATCCCATCGCTCGAATGGTTTGTTGACTAGCTGGGGTTTTAGAGGCATCTCATCAGACTAACTAGGGCGTCCTGCTCTCTAGCAACTGCCACAGGCTTAGACAAATTTCTTTGCATCTTTGAAAATCGTGGTCCAATAATACCCTGTTTGTAGCACTTTATGTCCAGTTCTGTGATCGACGAAATGTCCACCACATGGTCCGTCATGGCAGGCTTTCAAAATGTCAAAGATTTCATCCTCTCGAACACATCTCCTGATATGCATGTCTGCCCCCGTGTGAAACAAATAGCCCCCAATCCAAGAAAATCGAGTACTCTGCTGAACAATTTGTTTCCACTCATTAGGGGTTAGATGCTTTGATAGCTTACCTACTACTAGGTAATTAGCAACATCAGCATACCAGGGTGTTTGAACAGCCACAGCAAACAGATGCTCATCCGGAAATTGATCTTCAACTGCTGCTGCATCAATTGGCTTTGGCATTCTTCAGAGAAAATCGGCTACGGGATTTTCTTTCCTAGGTTGATCCTTGATTGTAATATCAAATTCTTACAATAAAATCAGCCATCTAGTTATTCTTCCATTTATGACAGGCTTGTTTGCTAAATATTTTATGGCAGAATGATTTGTGTACAAGATAACAGGATATCCAGTAATTGTTTAGAGAATTTTCGGCAAAATCACATAAATGATCTTCTGTCGACGCGTTTCGAACCAACCAGTGTGGTTCATCATCAGGACAAGTTGAAGAAACAGATCTAGCATAACATGCTAAATAGTTTGAGCAGAGATTCCAATGGCTAACTTAACGGCTAAATCTGACTAAAGGACCCAGGTCAAAATTAATTTAATATTGTTA
>APFE030442888.1:0-43611 GCA_000404065.3 Pinus taeda | reverse complement strand
CATCTTTTAGATGAGGATTTAGTCTCCTCTGAGGCTGACGAACAGGTCTCGCATCTTTTTCTATATAAATGTGGTGTGTACATAACTAGGGGTCAATTCCTTTCATATCAGGGTAGTCCCATGCAAATGCTTCTTTATATTTCCTTAACACATGGATGAGCTTCATTTCTTGTTCGGATGTGAGGTTGGCATTAATGTTTAATGTTTTTCCCGGTTCAATTTCCACAATTTTACTATTTGCAACAGAGGTGACAGGGATTGTATGATCATGTGTATCCTTCAGAGGATCTTCCTCTAATTCATTATCAAATGCTGCTTTTATCATATGACATTATGTGCGAGATGTGAGTTCAGATTGACTAATGAAATTATTAATGGCATTGCCTTCTGTTTGGTCTTTGAAATCAAGTGCTTCTTGTATAGTTAATGGAGATCTAATGTTATCAGTAAGGTATGATACAAGGTGCCTATTAGTTTTGACTATTGTGACACTTGGCTGTGGTGGGGGATATAGAACTAAGTTCTTGATATCTGTTCCCCTGGTTATGATCATATTTCCTTGTCGAAAACCAATATAGGCATCGGCAGTGGCGAGCCAAGGTCTTCCTAAAATCAATGGATGTCCATCAAGTCGGGTTTTGGGATTTATTATCAGAAAATCGGTTGGATATTCCTAGGAGTCAACAGAGACCATGACATCATGTAGTATTCCCTCTGGCCTAACCACAGATCGGTCAACCAATTCTAACAAGGTAGATGTGGGTTCTACAAATGTAATGCCTAGCTTTTGGCAAGTAGTGGTTGTTCAGATATTGATTGCAGCTCCAAGATCAACTAAGGCATTGGACAAGGTCTAACCATAAACTTGGACAGTTACTATTGGGTTTCTTGGGTCTTTGTATTTAATGGGTGTTTCTTCTCCTGATAATAGGTCAGATAGAGTGCCGACTACTTGGACTCTTGGATTATTTGTTATATTCCTCCTTGGTCTCTTTATGCACAATTCTTTGATAGCTTTTGCGTATATTGAGATGTCTTGAATGGCTTGGAGGAATGGAATTTTTATGTACAAATTTTGTAATTCTCCCAGAATGTCAAAATCAGGATGCTGTATAGGTCGAGGAATGACTAATCGTTCTAGGAACGGGGGAGAGGATGTGGTTGCTTGATTATGAGTTTGTTGTTTATTCACATCCTCTTCTTGTGACAACTGTTCTTTGGGTAACTGATCTTCAACCTGAACTGTATCTCCCTTGGTTTGAATAATACGCCTAGATCTTAACTGAAGATCATTACACTCCCTCAGATCGGTTCATACTTCTGGTGTTTCTATGATGTGGAGAGATTGGACTAGTCTGTTATTTGAATTGGGGTTGGGTTGGGCTGAGAGTTGCGGTCTCAGATTAGACTGAAGATTTTGTTGTAAGGTTGGCAGTGTAGGTTGAGGGAGAGGAATAGTTCCTACTGGCTGATGCATTGGTCTTTGCCAGTTTGTCTGCCAAGCTGAGCTCTGTGAAGTAGGGGGAGTCCATTGTGGTGGGTATGGGTTGTTTTGCTATTATGGTGGGGTATAAGGAAGGTTTGGCCAACTAGATTGGCTTGCCTGATTCAGCCACGAGTTTGAGGAAGGAAATGACTGTGCTGACCAATTTGGAAATGGGGGTTGGAATTGACTTTGCCACATGTTATACTGTTGAGCATTATACTGCGGAGGCTAGAAAGAAGAAATTTGGTCTGAAAGCATACCAGATTGTCGCGGCTGCCACTGATGGCGCTGGTTGAGCAAATACACCGATTCTGACTCTTCTTCTGCTTCCTTATATACTGCTTTCAGTCCAGGAAGTGAGGGAAAACTTTCCGTAGGGTGATCTTTTGTACAGATGACGCATGTTTGGGCTGCATCCAGTGGACACTCCTTATGGCTATGCTTCTTCCTGCATCTGGGACAAAAGATTGCGAAATTCTATTCTACCTCCATTTGCTTCCACTTGGCATGCAAAATATCCAGTTGTGTAGTTAGTGTCCCTAGTATATCAGTTTTAAAATTTTCCAATAAATTTCCAATTTCCACACGCATTACTCCTTTTGACGAGATTTTATTATCTCTTACAAACCGATCATGTTCTACCAGTTTTACTCTTGTGCTGCCTCTCGAGCTCCTGATACATAAATCAATAATGTCAGCAAAAATTTCTTGATAAATATCTCCTTTTCCCATGATGTTTAATGTTTCGATCCATTGTTCCTTCATGCCCCTTATTAATGTTGTTTTCAACACATTATCAGGTAAAGGCAGTGATGCATAGGGAGATATTTGTAGATTATACAGGAAATGTTCCACATACTCCTCTAATGTTTCGTTTGGTCTAGCTATAATCTGGAGTATTTCATCCTTCAGTTCTCTAGACCTGCAATAGTCTTGATATTTTTTTAGAAAAGATTCTTTCATTTGCTCCTAGTTATTTATAACCCCGCCACCTAATCCCATAAACTATCTTAAAGCAACCCCTTTTAGCATAGAGGGAAACAGTTTCAATTTCTGGGGGTTAGTGGTGTAATCATATCCCTTGCACAGTACATCAAATTCAAATAAAAATTCATCCGGGTCTTTTGATGTAAGCCCGTGGAATGTAGGGATATGTTGAAGAGGGATTGCTTTCGTAGGCACATTTGCTGCAGAATCCACTATGGGGTATTGTAATGTAGAGGTTTGGGTGTTTGGCTGGTTTTGAGCCATTGGGTCGAATATATGCCAATAACCTTCTGGGATATCTAGGAGGGTATTCCTAGGTTGAGAGGGAATGGCTTTAACAGGAATAGTTTTAATAGCACTTCCTCTATCTGGGACTATTGTCTGAGGAGATTGGGTTTCTTCAACGATGATTTTTGCTGCACTTCCTTTGTCTGGGCTATTCAATGGCTAAGTTGTCCCAAGAGGAGATCTCGGTTCCTCGGTTTCCCTTGTCCCTCTTCCTCCTTCACAAAGATTACTGAAATTCCCTTCCTGCAATAGTTATGGAGTAGAATTTCCAATTTCTTGAAAGTCTTGCTCTTCAGTTTGACTATGCACCTCAGCAAAGGCTACAGATGGTGAACCTATGGCCTGAAGGGAACTAGTAGGCTATTTAGAAATAACTTTCCTGGGTCCTACTAAGGGCTGAGATTCGGCTTTCTTGTAGATTTCGTCTATGAAGGTTGATCGGCCAAGGGTGACTGGCCCCTTAGCTTTTTCTGGCTTGGGTAGAGGTTTGGAATTTTTTCTGGCTTTTTCTGCTTAGTCATGCACTCAAATTAACTACTAAATCCTACTTAAAAAAATAGTAGCAAATCTGCAGGAAAGCGGGCAGAGGAGCAGGGCTTTTACATGCTCCACACGTAGGTTTTTACCTTCCGTTTTCAAAACCCAATTCTTCCCTAGTAGGTTCGTACACTACAAAAAGGATAAATGGCTACACTCTTTCCCCAACAACGACACTAAAATGTGGAGCTATAAAAAGGGTCTCTTTCACCTCTAGTTACCTCACATTAATATGTCAATTTGGGAACGTTTTGCTATTTCAAAGAGTGTCTCAGTCTGAAGCTATCATTTTCCAGAGTAATGCTAGTAGCACAGTGTTTGGAAATACAAGAGCAAATGGATGCTTGTTTACAACTTAACTACTTCAAAAGATTAAATCACATGTTCAGAACATTAAGCAATTTATCAGTCAAGCGTTCGGTAGCAATAACCCATCCCTTTGGAAACTGATGGAAAAGGAAATCAGAGAACAAATCAAGGGTATGGGAGCCAGACAACAGATGCCAATGCTCACTACAACCTAAGATCGTTCTTCACACCAATAACAAGAAATGGAACGGCAGATAAGAAATGGAACGACAAAGAAATCGAACAGCAATTCGAAAATAGAATAGCAGTCAAGAAATAGAACAACAACTAAGTCTAACAAGCCGTAACATCTTAGTCTATCAAATCAATTGCATTAATCATAATCTACAAAAACCAAAGGTCAATCCTTCGCTCTTAAAGATGTAGACACAAATGGAACAACACTGATTACTGATAAATTATGGAACAACACTGAAAACCATATACACATGACATACTCAAATAGTAATATGATTCAGTTATCACCTCGGTTAGAAAGAATATGATTGCATTTCAAGATAGAATAGCAGTATTCAAGAATCCAAGAATCACAAAGAACAGAACTTCCAAGATGAATTCTATAATGTTAAGGAACAAGTGCACAACACAAAAGCTCTGTAATGGAACAACAACAATATTCTGTAAAAACTAACCATATTATATCAACACCTAAAAGAACAGTAATATGATGCAGTGTCAATACAATAATTTTGTCTTCAAAAACCTCAATGGATTAAACACAACAGAGCATGTGATGTAAACTTTATAAAACACATCAGATTACCAGATCACTTTGATAAGCAAACCAGGCAAAAACCACGCGTAATGGTACAAGAGCAAGTGTCCTCCAGGTCGGGCCCTTAGCCTCCAGGGGTACACCGCTTGAAGTTATTCCAGACTCAAATATGAAGTAGTAACCAAGTTTGTATTAATGTATCAAGTAAAATTACAGTAGAGCAGTTCTTAACAAGACACGATGATCAAAGTTTTGATCTTTAAAAAAAATTACATAAAGGCATAATAACATCCCCCTTAGCTAACAGTGTTGCCCCTTATATAAGGGTGATGACGGAGATATCTAAATGTAGAAATAGATAAAACAATGATCCCTTAGGATCAAGGATCCTGAGGGATTCGCATAACCGTTAGCCCTTAGTCATTTCTTCTCTTTTCTGCGCCGAGCTGATATCTCCGCTTCCTTTCCCGGGCTGATCCGTTTTGATCTTGTTTGCATGCGGTCTCCCATCGAAGGGACAACAGTTAACTCATCTTTGTCTTTTCCTTTAGAATGGTAACTTCTCGTTTTTTCTCCTTCCTGCATAAGGAAATGACAATTGTTAGCATTCTCGTCTTGCATATTAATCTCACATGTTTTATTACAATTCTTTATCGTTTTCTAAGTTCATGATGCAAAAAGGCTTGTAAGTTTTAATGAAAAGATACTGAAATAATCATCAAAACATACCTTCTTTAGTACTCCATAGGTACGAGCTCTCGCCCGACCACTAGGAAGGTGAGGAGCGAAGCCTAGAATCATAAACTAAATATTCTTAGTGACCCTGTGACAAAGTTGCTTCATCTAATTCCAAACCTGGTTAGAAACTGTGAGAAAATTTGCTTGGAATATTGTTTAGGTGAGGTTACATTGTAGAGCATGTAAGATGGAACATGGGGTTCATGCAGTCACATGAGGTCAAGGTGCAAGAACGTTTTACAGCTATATCTTTTTTTTAATAGTCATATTTTTTTTCCAATGATCCTCAAGATAACCTATTCTTAATATTCTATAGTTGTTTAATATTTGTCTCTGCTGCAGCCTAGTGAGAGTAGTATTATCTATGTTTCTCAATTAATTATTTTCTTATTAATTGTCATAAGTTTTTTCTTAGAACTAATATGGTTTTTTTCTTGCTTCTAATACAAGATTGCAGGAGATAAGGAAGCATCCTCATTGTTGTTTAAAGTACTAGTTTTTGTCAGTATCTTATCAAGATCTAATGCCATTTTTGTTAGCTTTTAAAGAGACTATTGATGGGTGTTTCATTTCTTCATTTGGTATGAAATTGAAAGTTATTTTCACTAGTCAAATTGCTTTAGAATAACTCTATTTGCATTGAACTCTGCAGGCTTGGCCTCCAAACCAATGCTTTTTATGATCGTGTGAATTTCTAATTCAAAGCTGGTATACATGTTGGATAACTCTACCATCTACTGGAGTACAAGGCATGTAAAATATCTAGTACAATAGAACATACCAAACATTACTTTAAGAGGTCTAGAAATTGCACAGGTTATTTTGCAAAGGAAAGCGTATTTGGTCAAGGTGGCTATAGAAATGTCTACAAGGATCAACTTGCAAATGGAAATATAGTTGCAGTTAAGAACCCTTTTAACAATTTGTAAGTTGTTTTATCTTGAAATAATGTGTGCAATATTTGTTGTTCTACTTTCTTAATAAACCTTTCTTGTTATAAAGTGTAGGTATGTACTCTAGTTTGGAGGTTCTTTTCTTAAGTACTTGACTCTCTGTGATTTTTTTGAGAGGCCAAGCAGAGAAAGAGTTTAGGGTGGAAGTGGAGGCCATCAGTCACATCTGACATAAAAATATTGTACCATTATTTAGTCAGTGTAGAAGAAACTCACAAGTACAAACTATTAATGCAGGATTCAAATGGAGCATTTCTTTTATGGTTTTATTGCATGTAAACATTGTATATGAAAGAACTAAAACTGATTATCTGGTGAAGTGGTAATGCACTGTTATCTTATTCTCTATTTTACAATGAGGTTAACAATTTATTTTCCTGGATATTAATTCCTTCAGGATCTTGGTATATAAGTACATTGATAATGGAAATTTAGAGCAATTGCTTCATGGAGCTATGAGGAAATGGGGCTTTCTAACTTGGGAGGCCCATATGAAAATTATCTTTGGGACTGCAAAAGTGTCTGTGTCTTGCTATCTTTCTTCTTTGTATTCTTCTTGCTATGTTATGCATAGATAATTGTACTTCATTATATTTTTTATTGGATGAAATCTAAGTACAAAAAACTTGAGATATGATATTAGGTTGTAAGTTTCCTTCTCTGGAAGGTTGTTATTTAATTAAAACATTTGTGGCAACCACCTGTTTCACATGCATTTAATTTCTTTATCATCATTTTAGCTCTGAATCTCTTCTTATATTCTTTGCAGATTAGCATATTTGCATGAGGCGCTAGAACCAAAGGTTGTTCACACGGATATTAAATCAAGAAACATCTTGATAGATCATGAATTCAATGCAAATGTTTCTGATTTTGGGTTAGCAAAGATTCTTGGATTAGTAAAGAGCCATGTTACATTGAGAGAAATGAGTACATTTGGGTACAGTGGCACTATCTCTCCTAACTTTCCTCTGATTTGACTGTTATTGGGTTTTTCTAGTCCCACTCTTCCATGTGACAATAAATAAGTTGTATTCAACAGTCGAAATCTTAAACCATTGTCCATGGATAAGTGTGACCTTCTATATACCAAGACTTGACTACACATGCATCAAAAGTCCACCTGTATTTATGTAATTATAAGGAAATAAATATGCCTCTCCTCTTATCTAGTATATATTGCTATTTACTTCTAGAAATGATTATCTAAGCCTTTGATTTCTCTTATCTCATGGTTACAACTTACATGAATTGGCTACATACTAAATTTTAGGTTTAAAATTATTTTAAAATGTATCATGCATGTTAGATCCTGTGCATCATTTCCATTCTAAGATTTAGTAACTATTTTGTTCAAAAGATATGTTTGAAGATCAGTAGGGTAATCTTTGATGAAATCTCTTGTAATTGATTTCTATCTGAGTTTTAGGATTTAGTGTTTGGTTTGTTCACGAGATACGTATGAATATCATTATAATAGTTATTTCCCTGCCTTCCCAAGTGTTAGATTCTTCTACCACTTTATTAACAAAGCAACACACCTGGCATGATCACTACTCTTTCGTATAAGCCAACCCTTGACTATGAACCATTTGGAACTCTATAGCATCATTGAAACTATCCTCAAAGTCAGCGCATGATAATTTCAAATATGGTAGACAAAAACCTAAATTTTCCTTTCTATGTTGGACTGCACTTTTAAAAGCTATAAAACTACTTGGTGAGTTTTCTTCCAAGTACAGGACAATAGAACAAATGCTACATTGTATAAAAACATTGATAGCTTTGGATTAATACATTGACACCGAACATGGTTACCAAAAACCAAGGAGATTCTTTAAGCAACATCATGCAGGCCTCAAAGTAGAGCTTGCTATGATGCCAACAAAGTTACTATTAAGAGTTGCAGTGAAAACTATGGATTTTTGTCTTGTTAAACAACTTTGGGTGGGAATCTGTTTTTAGTGGTTGTCTATGGATTTTTAATGTTGAAAGTTGTTGAGTCAAAGTTTATTATATTTTGCAAATGATAATTTAATGCATAAAAAATATGGTTTTAGAAACCAATATAATGGCTTTTAGCATACCCAGAAATGGATTACCAAAGAGTATAACGTTTCTTATGGAAGTCTAAGAGATAGATGCTTAGATATATTAGTTTTGCAAAGAATATGTTAATGCATTAAAAATATATGGCTTTAGAAACTATTGCTCAAAATATAATGGTTTTCTTTTAGCATATACACAGAAATGGCCCCCAAAGGGTATCTCAAGCATGTAAATTTTGCTTATGAAAGTGTAAGAGATAGATGCTTACATATCCTAGTTTTGGGCTAAACTATATTAGTCAATATATGCCAGCTTGTGTTTAGCCCATAAAGGCCATGCTATCATGGAACTTTCAAACCCTTATAATAGCATCTGAATTAGGACAAAAAATGGATATTCAATAATGTTTCAATGCTTTTCACTGCCTTTGAAAACGAATATTATCAATATTCTTACTAGTCGTAGCTCTTAAAAATACTGCTACAAGGGCTACAATGTTATGAGGTTTCTTTCTTATGGGCCATTTCGACACCTTGAGGTACTAAGGGGAGCATTTGGAGGTATAGGTTGGAGTTATGGCACTGAAAGGTCATGGTTAGTGTGCACATTTTACAACCCCAAGCCCACTTGCAATGTCTCTTTAAGGCCTTTCATCATTTTTTAGCGGGTCAAATGACTTGGAACTAGTGGTTGTGGTCACTTCATTTTGATGTTATTTTTCAATTGGAAATATTTCAATAACTTTGATAATGATGTTGTAAAGCTAAATTTGGCTCACACTCTCAATTCGAGAGAACTAAATGATTAATGATAAAGAAAAATCAGTGACTCTTTCACTATGATTCGGGATTCTCTATCCCGTGTTAGTAAATGGACATGGATAAGTTCTTTGTTTTCTTGAATATGGTAAATAGTCATAGATTTTTTTTTATCTAGTTCTAAGAATGATGTTAGTATTGTTGTGTAAAATAAAAAAATGCTATTGGTTGACACTTCCTTTTATAGAGGGTAGTTCAATATTTTGATTTTTTTAAACTTGGGGCTTTGATCATGGTTTTTAAGTTTTAACCATTGGGGAAAATAAATATCCCAACATGTAAAGGGTTCATACCAAATGGTTTGTAGTGTCTTCTCATCCACACACAAATCTGGCGATTTATATTATCTATAATTTATTGTATTAATAGTGTGAAGCCTTTATAACTTCCCATAAACAATGAATTGTCTCAATGTGGTGGTAGGAATATTTTACAAAATTGGTTTTGGATTCTAAGCTCACTAATATTATGGTACATCTCACTGTCTGTTCCAGTTATATAACATTTGTAACTTGATTTTATTTTCAAACGATAGTTTAACAATAATATTCCAAATTTGTTCTCTTTGTTTTATTGGAAGACTAGCCTTCTTTGAGATGGGTACTAAAAGCAAAATGTATGTATGAACATAACTCATTAGAATGAACATAAAGGATTAACAACACTTAATCTCAATGAGACCAGAGCCCTTGCCAAGCACAAGCGCAAGGTGGCGGATCTGGAGGACAAGGTAAAACAGGAAGAGAGAGGTCGCACGGAGGAGGAGGTTGCGGCAGAAGTGAATTGGCTGCATGATCCAGGCACCCCATCTAAGAGGGCTACTCAGTTCGTACGCACCAAAGTGGAAAGCTGGCGCACTAAGATGCTGATAGCCAAAGCGCTGGAATCCATGGAAAAAGGAAAGGCCGAAAACTATTACGGAAGTGAACTTAACCGACGCTCAGATGGCCAAAATCCTGGACTTCAACAACACTTTGGACAGTCGCATCACCAGGGTTCAGGATGCTATCCATGTCGTTGACCGCAAGCTTACTCTTCTAATTAAGATGCTTAGAGACACCATCAACCAGGGCCCTTCTGCCCCTCAGACTTCTAATGCTACGGAGCAGGGCGACAATTTACTGAATGATATGCAAGCCAGGATGAATAACCATGTTGCACAAATGGGCCTGGACACCATCGGTCTGTTGGGCAAGCATATCTAGTCTCTGCCTCTGCTCTTTTTGTCTTCTTTTATGGGTCTTCGGCTCCTTATGGCCTTCTCTGTTTTTAACAATGTCAATGTCTCGGTCTTCTATGTATCGACCCTCGTGATGTATGCGAATAAGGTCTGCCATTGCCGCCCTGCGTGGTGTGCCTCAGGCATTTTAGTCTTGTTGGGTAGTCTGTCCCAGTCGTCCATCTGCTTTAGCAGAATTTTTGTACACTATTTTGTTATATAATATAACTATCTGATTTACACAAAAAAAAAACAACACTTAATCTCAAACCAAATTTTCCCAGTGCTATCAATAACTTCATACCTTACTAATCACTATGCTTGTAATTAAATCCATCACACCTTACTGACTATTGTGACTAAATAAAAAATAACATCTTAATTTAAGGACAATACAAGCTCTTCCCTTTGATTCCTTGTGTCCATCATAAGGGTATCTTTTAAAAATTCGATTCATTTATGTAACCTACTCCAATTTTGTTTATGTTCAATGGAAGTCAATGACCAAAACTGCTTGACTAGAGAAACCTTGAATTCATAGTTGAGGTGATCTCACTTTTCTTTGAAGATGTTGAAAAAATCTTGTTGATTTATCCAAAAATGATCTGGATTTAAATAGGAACGCAAAAAATTACATAGATAACAATAAATAGAGAGATGCAACATAAATAATACTTCATTTCGTTAATTTAAAATACTAAAATATGCTTACAAACAAAAATGGAAATAAACTAGCTCGGGCAATGGTAACCTATCTTTGAGGAGAGATGTGATGGCTACATGCCTCTGAATTGTCCTACAATGAGGTTCGAAGGCCAATTTATTGTTGAGAAAGAATGGAAAACCCTATACATCCAAAAACCTAACCCTAGGAAATGAAGTGCCAAACTATGGGCCTGTTGATGCCTCAAAAATCGCTGCGTCAACATCGGGGAAAACCACCCAGTCCAGACCTTAAAGGCAACTCCTTTTCCATTTGGTGTGGTGGCTCCGACTAGGGATAATGGGACCAGTTTCCCAATGATTTATCAATGGGATGGATAAGTGATTGATTTAATTATATCTAATGGGAAATGATGAAAGATTTATTCTAAAATGCAACAATGCAATTAACTAATCTATCCCAGGAATTCTTTTTCTTAGTGCAATTCTTGATGGTTCTTATTGAAAAGTAGGCATATGGATGACTTTACTCATAAACAAAAATATTCATTCATATGATAATTACTCTGTTTAAGTATTTGAACAAAGTAATAATTAAAACATTATTGCACTGATCTTTATATATCATTAACACACACACACACACACACACACACACATATATATATGAAAAATAACAACTCTTGAACATTCAATAGTGATAAGTAAAAGAGATTATTGAAAGAGTTTATACATACATCAATTCTAGCAAAATGAATGAATGCTAGTTCACATAAAAGAATGAAGTAAAACATAGATAATAGTACCATATGTGTTTGAATCCCCTCCGATATGAATTATATTCAGATCCTACTTTCTAAATTGGAAATACTTTTATAAGAAGCAATAGTGCATATCACACAAAAGTACTCTTCATTAAAACTCATAATGCAAGTCCAGTTCCATAAAAAAATATATATCGGAAGCACAATAGTGCAACTTCCAATCCAAGTCTTAATACAAAATTTTAGGACCCTTTCCAAAAACATGAAAGGGTCTATACATACTATCTAAACTAACTAACTGTGAAATAAAAATGCTATGTGCTGGTATAACAAAATCACAAATATATCAAAATCTCCTCGAAATAGACATGCTTACAGTTAGTCAGAATGGTTTATTGTTTTGGTTGACCATCTTGTGGCTTGAGCTAGCATATGGCGAGCATCAGTTGCAGTTCTGGAGGATGACTCATATGGGAATGAAGCTGGGCAGTATATGTGGCATCAATAATTTCAGGAATCATGTAACTGATTGCGTTGGTGAGGCATTTGATCGTTGTTCGTTGACTATAAGGTTTAACAAGGAAGAACCAAAAGGTTTCCCATGTCAAAGTCTGGATGTCTGCTAACAATCTTTCCCTCTTTTCCAGCTCTTGTTTCCATGTTTGTTCTAATACTTTCACCAATGGCAATTTCCCTAGAGAACATTCTGAATTTAAATTTGACAAATAAAGAGTATCATTAATCAATTAAATCAGATTACTAGTCACTGATCTGCATCTTGAAGTCGCCCTTTCCGCTTTCATCAGTTGAGATTGCCACTCAAAGAACAAGATTTCTTTATGTGATTCCAGAATTTGGGGTAGATTTGCAACTTTTCCTTCCTTGGTTTCTTGCCAAGAGAGAAACTCTGTTAATTTCTCATCTACTTGTTCTAATTTCTACCTCACATCAACTAATTTATCAATCATAGATGACGAAATTTCACATAGGGGAAGAGAAAGAGAGATCTTATGACATAACAAGTTCAACTGATTAGATAATGCTTTAGTAATCTGGAGAGCTTCTAATTTGAATTCTCCCACTTTGGGATATCCTTTGAACCTTTCTATTTGCAGTGACATTTGAGTGATCTATTCTTCTTTTGATTTTCTCAACTGTTTGTTTATTGATTGTAGTTTGCTTAATGCTAGAGATAGTTCTTGTTGCTTCTGTATTGCATGTTGATCAATCCTCTATTTCTCTTTATGCAATTTCTCAGTTAATTGATCATTTGACTGCCTCTGTGTTGCCAACTGTTGTTCTAACTACTCTATCCTCTACTGCTTTTCTTGTACCTGCGTCTCTAACAAAATAATTGCTTGATCCTTTTCCTTGAGTCAATTGCTGACTTCTGATGCCTTGTCCATAGTAGCTGCTGTGTATGCTCCAAAATACTGAGAGAGTTTAGTAAGATCTTCGGAAGGGTTGACTTCTTCTCTCCACATCACATTAGTTATCTCCATTTGTGTAGGTAAAAGAGAAGATTGATCAAGTTTTCTCTTTTTCCTTTGTCTCTTGATTACAGCCCTATGCTTAGGGCTATAGAAGACATCAAAGGGAGGTATTTCTTCTACATGAAGAACAATTTCATTAGATGGATTCTCGGGGATTATCTATACATCTTTTTGAGTCATGGGTAGGCCGCTAGTTCCCTCAGTCGAAACTGTATTAGTTGCTGACTTCTGACCAGTTGTCACCTCAAGTGTGCTAAATCCTTGTAGGCTCTTAGTATTACTGATGATTGAGTCAAATTTTTGCCATTCTTTGAGCAGGTTGGGATCAATGTGAATGTCTGAATCAATGAGTTCATTTCTTTTTGCTTGTCCCTATTCCTGCTCTGGCAATTTTTCCTTTTCAAGCACTTTCTCCACTAAAGGAGTCTCGTCAGCAGCTTTCGGTTCAATTTCACTTGACTGGACTGTTGGAGTTGTGGCCAATAGGTCCAAAGGCAGAGTTTGCAACCTCTGGCCTCTGAGTCGATTGAATGTTTCTATTCCTTCATCTTCATACCTGATTCTGGCCAATCCTTTAACCTAGAATAATGATTCAGCTGAAGCAAGTAAATCATCGAAGTCATCTGCTTCATGATCAAAATTGGCAAGTTTGGCTTGAGATGTGACATTATGAGCAACCTTTCTTGGATCATACTGCCTGTTCGAGATTGTAGAAAGATTCAACATTTAAATATTTTCTGTCTCCTTTTCCGCATGTTTGTAGTCATGTAAAGTGAAAACGCCACATCGTAAGGGAAATATTGGCCACATGTGTTTCTTTGAATCCCTAAGGTTTCTGGATGTCCCTTCCACTGTTATTTGATAAGCCAATTCCTGAACTAACAATTTATCGAGAACATATAGGGGGAGAACATGGGGTTTGGTAAGGCTACCAAAAATCCTTACATAGGTAATTTTTCCTCCCCGAACCAACTACCTACTGTTTTCAAGTCAATTTCTGCTTCTTGGGATATCCTGGAGGCGAGCTTATTAAAAATAGAATAATATACAAGGAGAATAAAACCATTACAAATTTTATACAAGTGACTTTTATAATGTGCCTTCCATAACTACTAGTGGTAAATATGGATTGGATTCGGGTCTTGGGGAGTCCATCTCCATCCGAGTACTAGATATTCAGAATTGAAACAAATAGTATCCATAATGTATTCACTGTAATAGAAAGGAGGAACAATCCAGGAGGTTGTATATGCATTACTTCTATATTCTAATATCTCGGTAGCTAGCCTATCAGACAAAATATCCACCCAATCCATAACATAACCATTAATTGTTGCTTCCATTAGGGAGGCCATCTCTATAGTGAATTTGGCAGAATGATGTATTCCCCATAGCCTACACATCATAGCTCCAGCATAGCAATAAGGGGAATCTAATGAGTTAATAGAGTACTTACCCAATAACTCTTGCTTGTGCTTCTCCGGGAAATGTCTCCATTGCTTAATTGAGTCTGACTCTGAATCATTTTCCTTTGCGAACGCTTCTAGGAATGCTTTGTTGTATCACTTCTTGGGTGGCGGTAGATGATACATTGCCTGAGATCTTTAGGCTTGAATAAGCCAAATATCCTCCCATCAACTGTGTAAAATGTTCTATCCACAGTTGGGATTTTTTGGACCACCCATCTTACTACATCAGTGTATGGTAGAACCTTAGCTCGTGTTGCTATCCTGTGAAGATACAAACAAGCCAATTCTTTTAGAGTTCCCTCTGACTTGTTGGTTGAATAAGCAGTAGCTTCCTCTTCTAGCTCTTCAGGTTCCTATGCTTCTATCAGATTGTAAATACTTTCCGAGTTGGTATTTCCCAGACCAAGGCATGTCGTATCTGAGATTAATCCTTTCTTGCCTGGTCCTGTATCTTTGGCTGCAGGAGCTGTTGCTGTGGACTTCTTTGATTTCTTCCCCATTTTCTCTTGATTGAATAATTCGAAGAGACTCTGCACATGAAATTACAAATCGTGATACAGAGATAGTGTTGATGTGGCTAATATGAGAATGAATAGAATTATGGTGGTTGACATACGATAAATGAAATTTAGTTAAGAATTACCACGGATTAAATCTTTTAAAAGATCCATCGTTAACTGTAATAAATAGCCATTCAAACTGCCAATCATGGTTTTATTACCATAAATGCCCATCTCATGAATCATATGCCGAATGATTAATTCAAGCGTGCTTCATATTTCCTCGATCAATGATAAGCAATGAATCGCAAATCACAATCGGGAGTTTCAAATGGAGAGGCTTAATGACCTACAATGAATATCTCTGATTGCTGAAAGAAATATTATAATATAATGGGGTAGGATATTATGCATGCAAACTATTTTTAGCATATATTTACCTTTTGCGATGCGTGCCCAATAAATTGATCACAATCGGGATTAGGCTTAAGCTTTTAACCTTTTGTCATATGATTCCGCCAATTTCCAATTGTGATTTACATTATCGCATTGGGAGATTTGATGAGTCCTTTATGTATGTCACTTTATCATTGACATGGCCGATTGCCAATTGCAATTTACATTATTGGATCGGAGGAGTTGAGGAGGCTTTGTTTCGTGTACCTTTTACTATTGATTTCCCTGATTGCCGATTGCGATTTCCTTTTCGGATCAGGGAAGTTGACGTCTTACTTTTATGTGTATTCATTTTGTTATTGCGATATGTGATCTCCGATCGCTTTATCACAAATATAGAATTATGTACAATATTTTTAAAAGGAACACTTTGTTTTCTTATCAAAAGGCTTTATAAAATGATTTATTCACATCAGGCTTTTTAATAAGGAATTTTCTTGTGATGAGGTAAATATCATTTTATTCACACATCTAACTAAGTTTATTTAAAAGGGACCCATTTCATATTAAATTTTTTTATAAATTTTCTTATAGAAATGGGGAGTTGTTGTACAGCACAACAATTGGTGATTCACTAGAAGAAACAATTATCTCTGAGAAAATAATATAATACTTTAACTTTCTTAATCTGAAAACTTTAATAGAAAGAAAAAATCTAATATAACTAGTTAATCATAAATTCTAAATATAATGAAAACTATTTTTGTTATCTTTTTCTCATCTCAAAATTAGATACATTCTAAGTTTTAAATAAACCTTAATTGGTTGATAATGATAAAACAAGAGACTTCTCCAACTTAGCTTGTATAATGACTCCTTTGTCATAGGTAGTGCCACTGCTACCAGCAAACATCCATAGTCTCTGCAGGGTTACCTTTTAACCATTTAATCATTCATTCTCCCATCCATTTCAGAATATAATTCAAAAGAATGAATCCAAAAGATATGTTTTCATATTTTTTATTTAATATTTTCTTTTTTCTTTTTTCTTTATTTTGTAAGATAAAAAGCCATTGTCTTGGTTTGGTGGCTAGTTGTTGACAATGTCATTCACTGGATGTAATTTAACTGAACAAGTTGGCTTGTGATGAGACCCCTTGTCTTATAATAATAAGCCATTTCCCTGTTTTGGTATGAAACGTTGGTAATGTCAGTTGAACTATTCCCCTATGAACATGGTAAGTAGGCTTGAGATAAGACCTATTATCTTTTATATCAAATATATTTTAGAGTTACACTCTGAGAAATTATAAACTTTGATGGATGGGGTGAATAATTTTCTTCTTAAGAGAACATGGATGACAATTTTGAGAGTTGAAGATGCTAAGATTAAATGAGTCTCTGTTTTGTATCGATAACCTTTTTTAAGGCTTCTAAAACTCTTGAATGATTTATAGTATTTTCAAGTTTTGAGAAGATTTCACAAAAATAAAAAAGGTCTTTAGAATTTAATTATACCTAAATTCCTAAAACTTTTCATTTTCTTTCAAGGTTTTCATCTATTAGAAGTGAATATTATGGCTATTTTATTTTAAATAACCTTTTCAAAATAGTAAAGACCAATAGAAGGCTATCTGCAACTTTATTTCCTAAGGCATAAAATAAACTAATTATTCACACGAATATAGCTGAAAGTTGAATATTTACAAAGTGAGAAAGGGTTACCTCCTTAATTGAAGAATTTTTTCAAAATAAGCCCGTTGATAGGAAGAGATTCTCTCTTTCTTGACAGGTCTTGCAATATGAATGTAGATGGGAAATCTTCTCGCTGATTTGGAATGGTCCGAGCCACATTTTCTGAAACTTAGTGTGTTTTCCTTTATCCTCATGGGCTTTGTCCCATTTCAAAACGAGATCACCAACTTGTAAATGTTTTGAGCCTGTTGAAGTTGTATCAAAAGAATATTTGATAATTTGTTGATACTTTGCATGTGTAATCTGGGATTTCTCTGTTTCTTCCTCTAGTTTCAAAATCTGATCATGTCTCAGTTGAATAGAAGATGAGGGATTTTATTCAATAAACTACACTAAAGCTAATGATGGAAATACTAAATTTGCTAGTATGACGGCCTCTTTTCCATACACTAGATTAAATGGAGAAGTTCCTATGGAGGCCTTCTGTGTTATAAAGTCTGCCCATAGTGCAAATATTAAAGACTTATGCCAATTTTTATGATTTTGATCAATAGTTCTCTTAATGATTTTGACAAGATTTTTATTGGTGGATTCTACTAAACCATTACCTTGAGGGTAGTAGTTTGTAGAATATTTCAATTTGAATCCTCTTTTGATAGCAAATTCAAGTATGGAATTACCAGAGAAATAAGATGCAATATAAAAAATAAGAGCGTTTGGGACACCAAACTTGGTAACGATGAACTGGTCTATGAATTCAATGGTTGCTTCAGAGTTTTCGGTCTTCAAAGGAATTGCTTCTACCCACTTAGTAAAGTAATTAGTAGCTATAAGGATATACCTATGTTGTTTGGATGAATGTTGAATAATTTCTCCAGTGATATCCAATCGCCATTGTTAAAGGTTTGTTCAATGTTGACTAGTTGCAAAGGAAAAGCTGGCTTCCTTTATCTTCCACTGGTAGTTTGACATGTTTGGCATTTCCTTACATATTCATGAATATCTTTAAATAAGGTGGGCCAGTAATACCCAACATGAATAATTTTGTGGGCTATTGTATTAGCTCCAAAATGTCCTCCTATCAGACCATCATGTAGTTCCTGCAAGACCTTTTACACTTCAAGTTTTTCTAAGCATCTTAACAAAATTGAATCATAATTTTGTCTAAACAATACATCATCAACAATCATGAAATTTTTGGCCTTCAATCTTATGGCATGTTTACTTTTATAGGCAATATTAGGAGGAGCATATCCATTTTTTAAATAGAATATCAAATCTGCATATTGGGATTCAGGCTTAATGGTTCTTATCCCATTGATTTCTTCAATACCATTTGTACCTTGATGTTCCTGAATATTATAAGCTCCTGCTAACAACCTGCAAAAACCTTGGCCTTTGACAATCTTTGCTGGTTTTATGTCCAAATCATATTCTTGTAATGTTGTGACCAAATTCGCCCTTTTATCTCCCAATTCCCTTTGAACTAGTAATTGTCTTACTGCTGAAAAAGGAACTATAACTTTTGTGTGAGCCTTTAAGAGAAAGGGCCTGAATTGTTTAATGGCTTTATACATAGTAAAGGCTTGCTTTTCAACTTCGGAGTAATTGAGTTTATCACCTTGAAGATTTGAACTATAAAATGAAATTGGTGCTTCCAAGTTTTGATCATTGATTTGTGTCAGTACTGCTGCATAGGATGAATCAGATGCAAGAGTATATAAAATGAAATGATTTGAAAAATCAGGGGTGTTTAATGCAGGAGCATTTATGATCTCTTGCTTGATTGAATCAAAAGATTATTTCTCTATATGTCCCCATTTAAACACCGAGTTTTTCTTAATCATGGTTTGTAATGGTAAAACAGTCTATGAAAAATCGGGAAGAAATATTTTTACAAAATTATTGCATTGTTTTTTTATTATGTGGAAATGGAATTTCAAAAATCTCTTTGATTCTATCTGGATCAATATAAATACCTTCTTTTGAAATAATGAATGCCAAGAGCTTACCTTGGTCAAGAGCAAAAAAGGAATTCTTTGGATTGAGTGAAATACCATATCTTTTATAGCGCTCAAAGATCTGTTTCAAGTCATGTAAATGATTTGATGTTGTCTTAGAGAAAGCAGTAATGTCATCCAAATAGACAACTACTGATTTATTGATTAGGCCTTTGAATGCAATTTCCATTGCTCTTTGAAATGTAGCTCCAACATTGATTAATCTGAAAGGCATTTTTTGACAGGCATAAGTTCCCCACTTGGTTCTGAAGGTAGTCTTAAGTCTGTCATCAAGGTGGACCAAAATTTGGTTATACCCTAAAAAACCATCTAAGAAGGACATTAATTCAGAACTAGCTACTGAATGGAGAGTTTTCTCCATGGTTAGTAAAGGGAAGTTATCCTTTTGAATTGCTTTATTAATATTTTTGAAATCAATACAAATTCTAATGTCACCATTTTTCTTCCTTACTGGGGCCATGTGGGACACCCAATTTGAATGTCTAATAGGAAAAATTATCTTAGCTTTCAAGAGTTTGTTTAATTCAGCTTTTATTTGAGTCTCTAAGTTAGGATGAATTTTCCTTAATTTCTGTTGTACTGGTTTTTCTTGAGATATCATTGGGATTGTATGTTGTATGATAAATGTATCATACAATTTCAAATCATCATATTTCCAAGAGAAGACATTTTTATATCTATGAAATAGTCTAATAAATGTGATTCTTTCTTCTGAAGTAAGTCCTAATCCCAAATTGATGTTTTGTGGATTGTCCTCTGTACCAAGGTTTATTAATTCAAATCTCAAAGTAGAACTTTGGAGTTTTGAATTAGTAACCTATTTAAACCTATCTTTGATGTCATAAAGATCTTTAAGTTTGACCACGGGCTTAGGTATTGAGTTTTCTTCAAGTTTTTCTTTCATTTGAAAATCATGTTCACTTTCATCAATAATTTGATCATCATAGGATTTATCAGAAGTTAAGAAGTTTAAAATGTCATCATCATGATTGAATACTCGCCAGTTAGTGACATTATTGGGAATTGATGGTCTGAAAATTAACTCTACTGAAAATCTATTGGGACTATAATCTTCAGATGGCAAGAGCTTAGAAGCAACATTAGCTAGTAAATTTTCCGCTGCATTCTGAGATCTAGGAATGGGAGAAATATTAAATGCTAGGAAATGAGATACAAGGTCTTGTACCAAGGATTGATAATGTTTAAGGTGACTAGAAAGACAATGTATAGTATTCCTAACTTGTCTTATAACAATTTCAGGGTCACCAAACACTTTTAAATATTGTACCTTAAGACCTATTGCTTTATAAAGTCCTTGAATCAAGGCTTCATATTTGGCAGTATTGTTTGTGCACTCAAATTCTAATCTGCATGATAACATGGTATTTTCTCCCTCAGGACTAACTAGGATACATCCTGCTCTTGCACCTTCATTAGATTTAGACCTATCAAAATATAATGACCAAAACAAAGGTTTATCTACAGTTTTATTTACAGTTTCCTCAACAATTTTAACACACCTTGATGTATCTATTTGGGAAAAAATTTCGATTTGAGATGTGAAACTATTAACTGAGACAGGTGATGATTGAGCAGTAAAATTACCAAAGAATGATTCGGATGAGTAGTTATCCAAAATGTTGTTGTTGAATGCTATAGGCTAGTTTTCTTGCTCAAACTCTGTTATAGTATGAGTCATATGCTTCTCTCGATCAATATTTATCTGATTTGGATTTCCTTTATGGGGCAGCCACATGTGATACCAATTGATGGAAATGTAACCATGAAGTTTCTCAGACCAAACTCTACTTAAAATCAAACCATAGAACTCAGGAATATCAACGATTAAAATATCAATTATTTGAACAACTCTTGGGTCAGCTGATAACCTAATGGTAACTGAGTTGATTTCTCCTAATACTTGGACCTTAGTTCTATCCAACTGGACAATATGGATTGCAGACTTTTGGGGTTCAATATTCAGTTTAGAACAAAATGAGGCTGGAATTATATTCGAAGAGGCTCCTGAGTCTATCAAGCAATTGTGTATATTTATATTGTAAATCTCGTAGGTCAAGAGCAAAGAGGAGTATGAGAATTTGATCTATCTCTGATTAGAACAACATCAGTAGCTTCTACTTTACCAGGAGGTGGTTTACTTGTTTCATTAGTAGCTTTGGACAATATAGCGTTTGGGAAAGGAGAAGAAGGTACTGCATCTAATTCCTTGAGCATCAATTTTTGTTGATGTTTGAGTTTACTAAGTTGAAACATTGTGATATTTGCCTTTGTTTTCTTCATGTCTTCAATAATGTTGTAATCCATAGAGTCTGTTACTACTAACGTTTTAGATGTTGAAGGTGGATTTGAAGCTGATGGCCGATTTTGAGAAGGTATCACTATAGACTTCTTTGTGGGAACTTTCTCTTTAGTAGTAGTATTCATGTTCTTTTTCTTTTGAGTTACTTGTACAGGTTCTGGAGTACCTTTACTCCTGGTACTGACTAGGAAAGCTTCCTGTTCATTTTCAGTATCAGAATTGGGCAAGATGAAATCCCACATCCCATGACATTCTACGGTTACCTCTTCTTCAGTTTCTTCAGATGATAAGACTATCTCTTCTTCTTCATCTTCCTCGGGGGCTGAGTCTGCATTGGATATAGCATTAGGGGGTTTTGATTATGGTTTCTTAAAGTTTCTAAATGGCTTTTTAGTTGAAGTCTTAGCTACTTGTTTCTTGATTTCTATCATTTCATTTGACATAGTCTTTAGAAATTTTTGGAGACCTTCCATATCGTAGGGATCTTTAGCCATTTTCTTCTTTGAATCATCTTTGAAGGAGACTTTTTTTTTTTTTTTTTCTATTTTCAAGAGCAACTTTATTTTCTAAGGGAATGCATTTCTCTACAACAAGTGCCTCTTTCATATTTTCTGCTAGAGTCGGTTTTGCAACTCTATCTACAAAGATAGCTATATTTGAAGGTAAAGCTGTTATATACCATTCGCTTCTAACTTGTTCACTAGGTTTAGAGGCAATCAGAATCTTACTTAAGAGTTTATTAAATCATGAATTGAATTCTTTTATTGGATTTTTAGAATTTGTTCTAAGGTTTGAAAGATCATTGATTAACGTTGCTACAGATCTGTCATCACCGTATTTAGTCAAGAACTGTTCTTGAAAAATGTTCCAACTAGTGATGGATCCTGATGGCAAGGAAAAGTACCAAGACCCAGCTGATCCTTGTAGGGTATAAGGGAAAAGTCTAACAACCACATCTTCCTCTATAACTCCTTTTAAGTTGATTGACAACATAAAGTTGTTTATGTGTTCATCTGCCTGTATGCCTGCATCTGGATTAAATTTTGGCAACCATTTTTCAGGATGAGCTAGCAATGGGTGCAAATGTGCAGGCATTGTGACTACACCAGGATTATTCCATGGATTCTGAGCCATTGTCGAGCCACTAATAGATGATAGCACCGATGAAGTTCCAGATGGTTGGGAAGGAGCAGATATTGAAGTTTGAGGAGGTTGAGAAACAGAGGTTGAAGTTCCAGTTCCCTATTGAACGACAATCTGGAGTGGAGGAGTGGATGGTTGACTTCACACTGGAGAAGATGAAATGGATGATGATGATGAGAAAGTTCCACTATCATATCCTTCAGTTGTTTTCCTTGCTCGTTTCCTTTTAGGCAAAGGTAACTTAGTAGGTTCAATAGCAAGATTTTCACTCTGAAATCTGGCGAGGGGGTGAGAAGGAACAAATTGCGAAGTTACACTTTGAAGTTTGTGGATGAGAGATTGTACTTCGGGAGATTCTGGAGTTAATTTATCTGAGATATTTTGGGGTTGAGCAGTGGTTGTTGTCTCCTCTACTTCTTGCTTGAAGATTGTAGTTCCAACATGCTAGGGAGAAGTTGGAGGTGAGGTGGAGGGAGATTTACTCTCAGAATGGATTGTAGATTTGAGTTTGCTCACCATTCACAATTCATGCCCTCCTTCTAGTGCCAAAAATGTTGATGCCTTGAAAATTGCTGCATCAACATCGGGGAAAACTACCCGGTCTGGACCTTAAAGGCAACTCCTGTTTCGTTTGGTGTGGTGGCTCTGACTGAGGATAATGGGACCAGTTTCCCAATGATTTCTCAATGGGATGGATAAGTGATTGATTTACTTATATCTAATGGGATATGGTGAAAGATTTATTCTAAAATGAAATAATGCAATTAACTAATCTATCCCGTGAAGTCCTTGTCTTAGTGCAATTCTTGATAGTTCTTATTGAAAAGTAGACATATAGATGACTCTACTCATAAACAAAAATATACATTCATATGATAATTACTTTGTTCAAGTATTTGAACAAAGTAATAATTAAAACATTATTGCACTGCTCTTTATATATCATTGACACATATATATATATGAAATATAACAACTCTTGAACATTCAACAGTGATAAGTAAAAGAGATTGCTGTAAGAGCTTATACATACATCAATAATAGCAAAATGAATGAATGTTAGTTCACATAAAAGAATGAAGAAAAGCATAGATAATAGTACCATATGTGTTTGAATCCCCTCCGATATGAATTGCATTCAGATCCCACTTTCTGACTTGGAAATACTTTTATAAGAAGTAGTAGTGCATATCACACAAAAGTACTCTTCATTAAAACTCAGAATTCAGGTCCAGTTTCATAAAAAATATATATCGGAAGCACAATAGTGCAACTTTTGATCCAAGTCTTAATACAAAATTTTAGGACCCTTTCTAAAAACATGAAAGGGTCTATAAATACTATCTAAACTAACTAACTATGAAATAAAAATGCTGTGTGCTGGTATAACCAAATCACAAATATATGAAAATCTCCCTGAAATAGACATGCTTGTAGTCGGTCAGAATGGTTCATTGTTTTGGTTGACTATCTTGTGGATTGAGCTGGCATATGGCGAGCATCAGTTGCAGGTCTGGTGGATGACTCATATGCGAATGTAGTTGGGCAATATATGTGGCATCAATAATTTCAGGAATCATGTAACCAATTGCGTCGGTGAGGCATTTGATCACTGTTCATTGACTATAAGGTTTAACAAGGAAGAACCAAAAGGTCTCCCATGTCAAAGTCTGGATGCCTGCTATCAATCTTTCCCTCTTTTCTAGCTCTTGTTTCCATGTCTGTTCTAATAATTTCACTGATGGCAGTTTCCCTATAGAACATTCTGAAATTAAATTTGACAAATAAAGAGTATCATTAATCAATTCAATCAGATTACTCGTCACTGATCTGCATCTTGAAGTCGCCCTTTCCGCTTTCATTAGTTCAGATTTCCACTCAAGGAACAAGATTTCTTTATGTGATTCCAGAATTTGGGGTAGATTTGTAGTTGTCCTTCCTTGGTTTTTTGCCAAGAGAGAAACTCTATTAATTTCTCATCTGCTTGTTCCAATTTCTGCCTCGCATCAACTAATTTATCAATCATAGATGACGAAATTTCACATAGGGGAAGAGCAAGAGATATATTATGACATAACAATTTAAACTGATTAGATAATGCTTTAGCAATCTGGAGAGCTTTTGATTTGAATTCTCCCACTTGGGGATATCCTTTGAACCTTTCTATTTGCATTGATAGTTGAGCGATCTGTTCTTCTTTTGATTTGCTCAACTGTTTGTTTATTGATTGTAATTTGCTTAATGCTAGAGATAGTTCATGTTTCTTCTGTATTGCATGTTGATCAATCCTCTATTTCTCTTTATGCAATTTCTCAGTTAATTGATCATTTGACTGCCTCTGTGTTGCCAACTATTGTTCTAACTGCTCTATCCTCTATCTTGGACCCACGTCTCTAACAAAATAATTGCTTGATCCTTTTCCTTGAGTCAATTGATGACTTCTGATGCATTTTCCATAGTAGCTGATGTGTATGCTCTAGCATGGTGAGAGAGTTTAGTAAGATCTTCAGAAGGGTTTACTTCTCTCCACACCACATTAGTTATCTCCATTTGTGTAGGTAAAAGAGAAAATTGGTCAAGTTTTGTCTTTTTCCTTTGTCTCTTGATTACAACCCTATGCTTAGGGCTATAGAAGACATCCAGGGGTGGTATTTCTTCTATATGAAGAACAATCTCATCGGATGGATTCTTGGGGATTATCTATACATCTTTTTGAGTCATGGGTAGGCTGCTAGTTCCCTCAGTCGGAACTATATTAGTTGCTGACTTCTGACCAGTTGTCACCTTAGGTGTGCTAAATCCTTGTAGGCTCTCAGTATTACTGATGATTGAGTCAAATTGTTGCCATTCTTTGAGAAGCTTGGGATGAATGTGAATGTCTGAATCAATGAGTTCACTACTTTTTTCTCGTTCGTGTTCCTACTCTGGCAGTTTTTCTTTTTCAATCACTTTCTCCACTAAAGGGGTCTCGTTGGTAGCTTTCTGTTCAGTTTCACTTGGCTGGACTGTTGGAGTTGTGGCCAACAGGTCCAAAGGCAGAGTTTGCAACCTCTGGTCTCTGAGCTGATTGAACGTTTCTATTCCTTCTTCTTCATACCTGATTCTAGCCAATCCTTTAACTTGGAATAATGATTTAGCTAAAGCAAATAAATAATTGAAGTCATCTGCTTCGTGATCAAACGTGGCAAGTTTGGCTTGAGATGTGACATTATGAGCAACCTTTCTTGGATCATATTGCCTCTTCGGGATTATAGCAAGATTCGGCATTTGAATCTTTTCTGTCTCCTTTTCCACATGTTTGTAGTCATGTAAAGTGAAAACACCACATCGTAAGGGAAAGATTGGCCACATGTGTTTCTTTGAATCCCTAAGGGTTTTGGATGTCCCTTCCACTATTATTTGATAAGCCAATTCCCGAGCTAACAATTTATCGAGAACATACAGTGGGAGTGTTATGAAACCAGCTCAAGAAAAGATAGGAAAGATAGATCAACGCCTTAGAATTTAGGCTCTTCGAAGGGGAAACCTCCTTTACATTACATAAATGAACAATTCTTCGATGATACAAATGAAAAGACCTCCTTTCTATATATAGGAGTCTAAGGGGTTATAACATAATCAGAGCCAACATAACAATAATAATGTAAGGGCACAATAATAACAATAGTGAGCTTCTATGGGGCACAATAGCGACAATATGGGCACTACATGGGTACATCAATATAATAAGGGGGTTGTACTAATAACAATAAGGGGTTACACTAGTAGTATAGGAGCCTAACATGCCCCTCTCCTTCAAAAAGGGTTGTCCTCAACGCTTGAGTAGTTCTTGATGCTTCTGTATAAAATTCTTGTCCTCTCATGTGGAATCTTCAGCAGGTAAGTTCTTCCACTTGATGAGATACTCTGAAATTGATCGATTTCGTAGCTGTCGGGTTCTTGTTTCTGTGATTGCTCCAGGTTCCAATATGATTTTTCTTTCCTCTTCAAGTTTTGGCAATATTATTTGAATTAGGATCTTCTACAACTTTTGAATGAGTGGCCATACTTCTTCGTCCTTCTTCCATTCATCCCTTGCTTCGTTTATCCAATCTGGTTGGATAGTAGAAATAGCACAAAACAATGCTTCCACATCCTCATCCTTTCTTGAGAGTGCATCTGCAACAAAAATTTTCTTCCATTTTCTGTAGATGATGTGAAAGTCATAACCCAACATATTTGTGACCCATTTTTTCTGTTCTTCTAAAGATAATATTTGTTTTAAAAAGTATTTAAGACTATCATGATCCATTTTTACCTTGAAGTGTCTTCCCATTGGGTAAGGTCACCATTTCTTAAGTGCATGTAGTGTTACCAACATTTCCTTCTCATAAATAGCTTGCTTGAGATGTAGCCGTAAAAATACCCAATCACCTACATCAAAACTTTTTTCACTGCAATGTTGATCTATCTATTGTTTCATTCGATTCTGCACCAAAGTGGTGTTATCCATTAAAAGTTGGAGAACTTGTTGTTTATGCTCAATGTGATCTTTCACTGCTTGAACCTTTTTCTTCTTGATATGTCCTTCTATCTTGAGAGTTTGAGGAGTGGTAATTTATTCCAATTCTTTACAAGATATGTCCGGATTCATTTCTTGATGCTCGATGTGATCTTTCACTTCTTGAACATTTTTCTTCTTGATATGTCCTTCTATCTTGATAGTTTGAGGAGTGGTAATTCTGACCAATGAATTACAAGATACAGTTGGATTCATTTCTTCTTTCTCGATGTGATCTTTCACTTCTTGCACCTTTATCTTCTTGATATGTCCTTCTATCTTGAGAGTTTGACGAGTGGTAATTCTTGCCAATGCTTTACAAGATATGGTCTGATTCATTTCTTCTTTCTGTGGGGTGGGGTCTTGCCGTATATCCTCTTCTTTTGATGTTTCTTGATCATTTTCTTCCTCCTCTCCATATTCTATGTTGTTAGCCTCCTGCTGCAGCAGGTTACTCATATTTCATGATTGACATTTTTTCAGACCAAATATGTCATCCTTTGCATGCTGCAATGCTCCATATTTGCTTAACAGTCACCAAGCGAAGAAGGCTACTCAGATTTCATCTAACTGCTTTCCAAATTTGGAGAAGTTATTCCAGTGTTGTACAATTTTCAGTTAAAGGGAGGTCCAAACAGCTTAATCTTGGTCTCCCTAGGTTTCAATTTCCTGTTTTTAGAATATAGAGAATGAAAATCTGTCCAAATAGCTTAATCTTGGCAGATGCTTAGATAGGTAGAGAATCAAAGGAGCCCAATTGCTTAATCCGGGCCCTCAGATGAAATAAGGGTAGTTTGTAGATAGGAAAGCATGAAAAAGAAAAATTCAAATGATGGGTTTGTAGGTCTAAGTGCACCCAAACCAAAAGAAGAAAAAATGTTAGGTAAATAGGCTGGGTAGGTAGTTTTGAGGTTGCAGAATCTTGATTTCTTTTCAGTTCCAGGTTTTCAGGTGTCATCTCTACTCAGGACACAATCACCAGGCAGTTCTATGTGAAAAGCTCAAAACAGGCATAACTAACTTCCTTTCTCCATCTCCCCCAAATCATTAACTAATTTCCCCAAAAAGAGGTCAAGATCTGCTTGATACCTCTTAGTTTCATCATTTTCATGTCATTAGCTTGGGTGAATATCTGCTTCACTCAAAGAAATTCCATACTCTCTCTATAAGGTTCTATCCCCCGTGGCAGCCTAAGATCTCCCAAACTTAGCACTTTCTTACCATCTCCATATTGACTACTGACATTATTATTTAACTCCCTATATTTTCCCCATCCCCCTACTAAAACTAGGTAAATCATCCCCTATGTAAGTATCCCTCCCCCTGGTTGAAAAATAACCATAAGTACCCCCGAGAATTGCTCAGTTTATCTGAAACTTGGCAAGAGTCCTCATGCTGCCCCTTCAAACCATATTCTAAATGAAATATACTCCTTCCAAAGTATAAAATCCCTTTTTAGGTTATCGGACCCCTTCCGAGGCCTCAAATGCTTTTCTAACACACGTACTAACTCCTCCCGACTGCAATAGACCCTTGCCGATTTCCTTAACACTCTGTAGATCCCAGTGAGACATCTTGCGTCACCATATCGCAATATCCTCACCACATAGTTGTGCCCCATCCTTTGTTACCCGACGCGATATCGTGATATCGGCGATCAGCAGTCGTAAGCATCGCATGTCCAAAGAAAACACCTTCTTGTTCCCCGCTGATGCGATATTGCGATCACATCGGAAAAATTCATCGCATCGCATTAAAGAATGAGCACCCTGCCATGTCACATATGTACTAGCGACCCACTGCTAACGTCAGCAAGCTGACGTCATCCACCGTACTGCTGACGTCATGCTGACGTCAGCAGCCAGAAAACCGAAAATTCGCGCAGGAAGAAAAATCGTGCTTCGGAGCTCCGGAACAAGAAAAGGAGGCAGTTTTCGATGCGCGATTAGCGCGAAGCGCTAATCGCACATCGCTACGGGAAATAGGCCGTTTTGGGGAATCTTTAGGGAATATTTTGATTCCTTGGCCCGTTTTGCGCCGAAAAAGCCTGAAATTGCCCGATTTTGCCAAATTAATCTGGTTTAAAGACAGGAAAGGACCAGAGACAGAGATTAAAGAGTATCAGATCAAATCAATAGGGAAAAAACATGTCAAAGAGTATCAGCAAGTGGTGAAGAGCATCAATGTAGTAGCAAAGAGTATCAGCGAAGATCTTACAGCGGCCCAAAGCAGGAGAAAATTTAATACCTTCCAGCAAAGTCAAAGAAAGAGGGCGAGGCCACTCCAAACTCTCAAATCATGGTTATTGCACATTTAACTCACACCAGAACAGAACTACAGATCCCAAAGCACAGTTATTCCAGCAGTACTGCATCGAGCCTCCAAGGGCCACATTGCACTCTTTTTGATTTAGCTACCTCTAGCGCAGCCCAAAGGACTTACCTACATTTAATTCCAGCGACAATTAGGGTTTTAGAAAAAACTTTTCCAGCAAACCTGTTTAGGTCAATTGTAATAAATGACTTCTGATATTTTTCTTATATATACCACCCTGAAAAATGGAGTAGTGGTTGGTTGGTAAGTCGAGGAAGTTGCTTAATCTTTGGGATCTTGACATTTTCTTCAAGCAAGAGACTCGCACTGTAACTGTCATACTTTCTATAATCAAAGACTATTGAAAGCATGGATTCTGAAACTGTTTGATGTGTTTAATTGGCTGAGGAGTGATTGAGGAATTCTTGTGCTTCTACATGGTACAATAAGTGTTTCTGAACTCTGTTAATTTTTCATGTTTTGTTTTACCACCATTTGGCCATCTAAATTACAGAAAAAAAGAATAGCTTAGGATTTGTTTGACTACACCTTAAGCTCAATTTCTGTAAATTTTTCATGTTTTCATCATAAATAGTTATGAACATGTATACTTAAATGATCTTGTTTACGTTGTTTCTTTCACATATGAATGAGAGTTTAGGAATTCTTAGCTGCTCCTAGATAACCGTTCATTCACTTCTCCTCTCTGTCAGTTTGATGAAAGATTCTCCTTTTCCTTTCATCTCTGATCGTCATTCCATCCTTTCACTAAATTGATAATTGTATCATGTGTGGCTATCCCGCTTCTTAATCCTCTTGTGACCAAGAAAACGCAACAGCAAGCCTTAATCCGTGACTCCATGCCCAATGGTTTGAAACTTATCACATCTTACCTTGCCTCCTTGCTTGAAATTTCTACCTTCCATCCAAACACAAACAAAAACCCCTGAGCCAAAAGCTAGCCTAAAATCATCAACAAAATTGAATCATTAAGAGAGAGCCCTCTTTGATTGTAGGTGGGCTAGAACCTGCAATCCAAAGATTGGGTTGTGGTTACCTTGGCCGTATCCCTACAGGAGCCTAGGGACAACCTGAGTGATAACATAATGGCGACTCCACTGGGGAACTCAGATAGATTCATTAAACCAGTCTGCAGCCCCACAGAGGAAGAAACCGACCTGTGAAAGTCTCGGTCGACCTGTGTTGTTGCATTGTTTAGAAAAAGTTCCCAAAAAATAGAGTAGAAGTTGGCTCCTAAGAAGCAAACGCGTAATACACGATCAAATCCTGATCCAAATAGCCCAACTGTTATTGAAAATCCGAATTTAATTCCTAAGATCATTAGAAAACAAAAGCAAAAAGAAGACCAAACTATTGCGAGTCCTGAAACAGTTCAGCCAAGCAGTGTTCCAACCCCTGTCAAAGTTTTATTCCGGTCAACCCCAAGTTCCCCTGGTTCATCACCTCCGTCTCCAAGCAGCTCCTCTACACCTCCATCCCATACTCCTACTACCACTACTACTGCTTCTACCCCGGTTGTTCCTGTTATCCCCGCTGCTCTAGTTGTTCCGCTTATCCCCATCATCATGGCTAGATATGCGCCCTTATAATTGCCTGCTAATCCCGGGGCTATGCCTCAGGACTACGAATCCAAAATCACCTATTTTGATGGTGCAACCTGCTGCACCGCTCTACAACATACAAAGAAAAAGCAAGATTATTTTGAGAGTTATGAGATTGATGATGAGAGTGTAAGAATGAAGATTTTTGTCCAAAGTTTGACCGGTGATGTCAGAACCTGGTTTAGGGCACTTGCACCCAATTCTATATTAAACCCTGAAGCCTTATACCAGGCATTTACTAACAGATGGGAGAAAAATAAAGACCCCCTACACATACTGTCTGAGTATGATACTATCAAAAGAGGACCTCAGGAAACAGTTTTGGATTACTGTGCAAGATTTAACAATGTTTACAATGCAAGACCACAAAATTTGAGACCTCCACCTGATCTCGCTTTATACAAATTCCCGGATGGCTTTGATACTGAGATGGTATATCAGTGAAGGGAAAGAGCCCCTCAAAGCCTTGCAGAAATGCAAGACGTTGCAGTGAGTGTGGAAGCAAATCTAATTGCTAAAAGAAACAGAACTAGAATTGAGAGAAGAACCACTTTCAAAGAAGAACCCTCAGCCTTCGATCAGAAGCCAGATGCTATCATCAGCGGCATCCATAAGCTGGGAGACAGAGTAGACAATGTTGAGAGAAAAACTTCATGGGAGGGTCAACAGCCCAATGCCATAAGGAACCCAAACTTCAGAAAAACCCAAAACCCAAACGTTGGAAGGGCCAGTCCTGACCATGATATTAGACCTCCTTTTCAAGAAAACTATGCGGAGGCATCTACATCTGCTGAGCCCACAGATGGGACTCATATGAACCTGATAGATTCAGAAAATTAACAGCAAATCTTCCTTATGGAAGAAGGCCGACCATATCCTGATGCAAAACAATTTCACACCAAGTCGGGAGAGTCCTTCGACTTTAAACAAGGCTATGATACTGCTGTGTACGAGGTACACAAGCAATACAAATTAAGAACAAGGACCATTGATGTTCCCCCATTTAGCAGAACAAAAGATAGCAAACAGCTCAACAAAAGAAAACCAAATATCACCAACAAGCAATCAACTGACAGCCTGGTCCCAAACCCTCATCAGGTGACCATGGAGGATGTAACAGACACACACTCTCCTATTGATCGGCCTCTACCTCCTTCCTCCCCAAAAGAAGATCTGAATAGCACTCCCAAGAATCTTCCCAAAATAGAGATACCACACACTGTCACACATTATGACATAGATATTCCAAAGGAAAACATAGAGAATATGCCTGAAAAAGAGAAATTCACCACCGTCAACACCAAGAACTCATTGGAAAAACCATTCAGTTTAGAAGCAGAGATTGGAAAACTCAAGATTTCCATTCCCCTATCAGAACTTGCCAAACATGATGTATACAGACAACAAATTCAAAGGTCGCTTCAATTACCAGAAGTAAGGGATGATGTAAAAGTTTTAGATGATACCCCTGAGCTATTGTTCGGTCCAGAAGTTAACGGAAAAACAACATATGGACCTGTTCCACCGTTTTATGTTAGCCTGCACATACATGACAAAATACTACATAATACTATGTTTGACTCAGGTGCCTCACATAACCTTATGCCCAAAGCTGTAATGGAAAGGTTGAACCTTGATGTCACAAGACCGTACAAAGATCTGTATTCCTTTGACTCAAATCAAGTCAAATGTTGAGGCTTGATCAAAGACCTTTGTGTCTCTCTAGTCCAATTTCCCAACAAGACAATCTTAATGGACGTAGTAGTCACCGACATTCCCACAAAGTATGGTATGCTTCTATCCAGATCGTGGGGAGCAAAATTGCAAGGATCCCTTCAACTCGACCTCTCTTATGCCACTATATCTGTCTTTGGGCAACCAAAGAGACTTTATAGAGAAACATTAACGAAATATGTGGTAAGCAGTGAGGAAAAACCCCAAAATTTTCCAATATACTCAATCCATTATGATATGGATTCTTTCATTTTATTTAATGATAACACCAGCCCTCCAACTGATGATAAGCCGTTATCTTTGGAGCAAGGAACGTACGTCAATGAGGAATCGGTTGCCAATACCCATGAAACCATTTCAACAGCCAAGGCAACAAACAAACAGCAAGAAGAACATCCCGAAACTGAAATTGTAAGTCTGCCCGATCCTCAAACAACTGAAACTCTTAATACAAACCTCAAACAAGAAGTTACATGGTATTTGGAGTTTGATGGTTCAGTTAACAAGTTAGGAGCAGGGGCTGGAGTGTGGATTTATAATACTCATGATAATTACACACAAGGCCATGCCTATAGACTCAATTTTAGATGTACAAACAACATGGCAGAGTATGAAGCCCTTCTCTTAGGCCTTAAGTTGCTCAAAATCCTGGGAGCTACTAAAGTCTCCGTCCTAGGTGACTCTGACTTGATTATACAACAAATAAAAGGCAACTTTGTCGCTAATGATAGTAGAATTAGAGCTTACAGAGCTGCTGCCACCGAATTACTCAACGCCTTCAGTGAATTCAAGCTGGCCAAAATTGCACGAGATCACAATACTCATGCCCATAGTCTAGCAACCTTTGCCAGCACATGCAGGCTTCCCTTTGGACCAAATCACAATTTCACCGCTGAAATAAAACACAGACCTTCGGTTCCCAACAATGTCAAGGATTGGCAGGTATTTCAAAATGATGCCTAGATTAATAGTTTCTTAACTCTGGAGGACGAATTTTCCAACACAAACATTGACATGGATGCCATGCCCGACTCACAAGAGTTAGCAGAAGAAAACCACCTGACTGTAATAGCTGCCACAGCTAAACAAATCCTTAACCCGACTATTTTCAACAATACAAACATAGGGCAGTTGAAACAAATCTGTTTAGAGAAAACAGCCAAGGTAGAGGATGAGTTTATTGATCTAAAAAGTAATGTTCTACCAGTCAGCCTTATTCCATTGGAAGAGATGTTTGATGAAAACGATGTGCCCAAAAAGCCAAAGATGGAACCTTTGAATGCTGCCATAGACGAACACAACATAGGAATAGCAGAGCATCCCAGAATGATTAAATTGTCCAAGAATCTGCCCCCTGACCAAAAACCGAAATATGTGGATTTATTCAAAGAATTCCAAGATGTATTTGCCTGGAGTTATGAGGAGTTGAAGTCCTATGACACCTCAGTAATCCAACGTACCATTCCCTTAAAACCAAATCAAAAACCGTTCAAACAGAAACTCAGAAGAATCAACCCCATGCTTCTCCCCTTGATTGAAAAAGAAATAAAGAGAATGTTTGAAGCAAGTATCATTGCACCCATCAGATTCTCTGAATGGGTGTCTAACTTTAGTTCCCACTAGGAAAAAAAACAGGAGAGATAAGACTGTGTGTAGACTTGAGAAATTTAAACCAGGTCTCTCTAAAATACCACTACCCGTTGCCCAAAATGGACCATATCTTGCAACAAGTAGTGGGTTCCTCTAGAATTTCTTTACTAGATGGATTTTCAGGATTTAATCAAATACTTGTTCACCCGGATGACCAGGACAAGACAGCTTTTACCACACCATGGGGAACATTTAAGTACGTTAAAATGCCTTTTGGGCTGAAAAACGCTGGTGCTACCTTTCAAAGGGCGATGGATATTGCGTTTTCTAAGGAGATACATGATTTCCTCGTAGTTTACCTTGATGACCTGACCCCATTCTCCAAGTCTGACCAAGAGCACCTTAAGCACTTAAGGCAAATTTTCATGACATGCAGGAAATATGGCATTTCCTTGAATCCTAAGAAGTCCCTGTTTGCCCTGAAGGAAGGCAAGCTTCTAGGGCATATAATATCAAAAGATGGGATTAGAATTGACCTGAAAAGAATTCAAGCTATCCTTCAAATCCCTTATCCAAGAAACATAAAAGAACTGCAAGCAGCCTTGGAAAGATCAATTTCCTGAGGAGATTTATCCCAAATCTAGTCGAGCTAATAAGGCTACTGAGCAACATGCTGAAGAAGGATGCCAAGGTAAAATGATCTCTTGAAACCAAGCAGGCTTTTGAGAGTATAAAAACTGCCCTAACTCAAACGCATGTCCTCACCAGTCCTCAATTCGACCGAGATTTTATCATTTTCTCCTTCGCATCTGAACACATTATAGCTGATGTCCTTCTGCAGAAAGATGATCAGGGAAAAGAAAAGCCAATTGCTTTCTTCAGCCGAGCTTTGAGAGACACACCCTTGAAATATCAGATTATGGAAAAGCAGGCCTATGCCCTGGTCAAATCCATCAAAGATTTCAGAATTTACATCCTATACTCCCATGTGATTGCCTATGTCCCTAACGCTGTTGTAAAGGATATACTAACTCAAGAGGGAATGGAAGGCAAAAGAAGCAAGTGGATTGCCAGCATCCTTGAATACAACATTTAAATAAAGCCCACCAAGCTCATAAAAGGACAAGGGTTAGCCAAACTAATGTTCGAAACCAACTTCCAAGCATTAGACATTAATCAACTGGACGATGAACTGGAGCTGGCGACTCCACAGATCAGTGAAACCTTCATGCAATCCCCATGGTATGCTGATATTTGTTTTGTATTGTTAAACCTGTGTGATCCCCTAGGATTGTCCAGAACCAAGAAAAGATTTTTAAGGATGAAATCATCAAAATTTTGTGTCATAGATGGTGCTTTATTTTGGAAAAATCATGAAGGTATTTTGCTTAATTGTCTAACTATAAATGAAACTAACAACATCATGAAAGAATTCCTTGCAGGGGACTATGGAGGACACTTATATTGGAAATCCACGGCTGAGAAGATCTTACGGGCTGGTTACTACTGGCCCTCTTTATTTGTAGATGTAAAGAAGTTTGCTGTCTCATGCCACAAATGCCAAATCTTTGAAGGGAAAAGAAAACTACTGCCCTTGCCCCTTAAGCCCATTTCAACCGAGAAACCTTTTCAACAATGGGGTCTCGACTCTATCGGAGAAATTCATCCCTCTTCCTCAGGCCAACACAAGTGGATTTTAACAGCCACTGATTATTTCACTAATTGGATTGAAGCCATCCCATGTAGGCAAACCAATGAATCCATCATTATCCAATTCCTTGAGAGCAATATCCTTTCTAGATTCGGCTGCCCTGAGAAAATTATCCCTGACAATGTTGCTGCTTTCAAATCCAAAAAAATGATCAACTTTTTCCATAAATACCAAATCACCTTAGGCCACTCCACATCTTACTACCCTCAAGGTAATGGCTTGGCCGAGTCTTCCAACAAAATCCTCATCAATATCATAAAGAAACTGCTGGAAGAAAACAAAAAGAACTGGCATAGGAACCTCACAAATGCTCTGTGGGGAGACAAACTTTCCACCAAGAAATCCATTGGGATGAGCCCTTATGAACTTGTATATGGCATGGAAGCCAAGTTCCCTTCATCTCTGGGAATTTCTACTATTAAATTGTTGCAAGAAGTTCAGGCTGAACTGAATGACATGTAGAGAAGATTTAATCAAACCATTCACCTTCAACAAACCAGAGAACAAGTCTTCAACAGAGCTCAAATACTGCAAGAAAAACTTAAAAAGATGTTTGATAAGAAGGCCAAAGCAGAGGATTTCTGGGTGGGTAGAAAAGTTCTAAGATGGGATTCACGAAGAGAAGACAAGGGCAAACATGCAAAATTTGATTTCCTGTGGAAAGGCCCGTACATTGTCAGCGTTGTGCAAGGCAATAATACCTATTTTCTCAAATCTCCAGATGGCAACACAGCTGAAGAAGGCCCTGTCAATGGCCGAATGCTAAAGCACTACAATGATCCCTTTGATTAAAAAGAGAAGGCGGTGTTTTATTTTGTACATAGAATATTTGTATATACCAGTGTTTTGATTTTTTTTTTTTTAAGAATCCATAATGCTAAAGAACGCAGAAGAAAGCAGGCAGTGCTTTAAAATTTAACAGCAGCACAAGCGAAGGAAAGAGCTTTTACCAGTCTAAAGGTTCAAATCAATCCAACAGTCAGGAAGAAGACGTTCAAAACAGAGCGATAGCGGAAGAAGCAAGGCAATCTGACCTGTTGTTCTTGGCTTCTCACAAGGAAAATCCATCCCCAAGTGGAGCCACTGTTAGCCTCCTGCTGCAGCAGGTTACTCATATTTCATGATTGACATTTTTTCAGACCAAATATGTCATACTTTGCATGCTGCAATGCTCGATATTTGCTTAACAGTCACCAAGCGAAGAAGGCTACTCAGAGTTCATCTAACTGCTTTCCAAATTTGGAGAAGTTATTCCAGTGTTGTACAATTTTCAGTTAAAGGGAGGTCCAAACAGCTTAATCTTGGTCTCCCTAGGTTTCAATTTCCTATTTTTAGAATATAGAGAATGAAAATCTGTCCAAACAGCTTAATATTGGTAGATTCTTAGATAGGTAGAGAATCAAAGGAGCCCAACTGCTTAATCTGGGCCCTCGGATGAAATAAGGGTAGTTTGTAGATAGGAAAGCATGAAAAAGAAAAATTCAAATGATGGGTTTGCAGGTCTAAGTGCACCCAAACCAAAAGAAGAAAAAATGTTAGGTAAATAGGCTGGGTAGGTAGTTTTGAGGTTGCAAAATCTTGATTGCTATTCAGTTCCAGGTTTTCAGGTGTCATCTCTACTCAGGACACAATCACCAGGCAGTTCTATGTGAAAAGCTCAAAATAGGCATAACTAACTTCCTTTCTCCATCTCCCCCAAATCATGAAATAATTTCCCCAAAAAGAGGTCAAGATCTGCTTGATACCTCTTAGTTTCATCATTTTCATGTCATTAGCTTGGGTGAAGATCTACTTCACTCAAAGAAATTCCATACTCTCTCTATAAGGTTCTATCCCCCGTGGCAGCCTAAGATCTCCCAAACTTAGTGCTTTCTTACCATCTCCATATTGACTACTGACATTATTATTTAACTCCCTATATTTTCCCCATCCCCCTACTAAAACTATATAAATCATCCCCTATGTAAATATCCCTCCCCCTGGTTGAAAAATAACCATAAGTACCCCCGAGAATTGCTCAGTTTGTCTGAAACTTGGCAAGAGTCCTCATGCTGCCCCCTCAAACCATCTTCAAAATGCAATATACTCCTTCCAAAGTATAAAATCCCTTTTTAGGTTATCGGACCCCTTCCGAGGCCTCAAATGCTTTTCTAACGCACGTACTAACTCCTCTCGACCGCAATAGACCCTTGCCGATTTCCTTAACACTCTGCAGATCCCAATAAGCCATCTTGCGTCGCCATATCGCAATATCCTCACCACATAGTTGTGCCCCATCCTTTGTTACCCGATGCGATATCGTGGTATCGGCGATCGGTAGTCGCAAGCATCGCATGTCCAAAGAAAACACCTTCTTGTTCCCCGCCGATGCGATATTGCGATCGCATCGGAAAAATTCATTGCATCACATTAAAGAATGAGCACCCTGCCATGTCACATCTGTACTAGGGACCCACTGCTAACATCAGCAGGCTGACGACATCCGCCGTACTACTGACGTCATGCTGACGTCAGCAGCCAGAAAACCGAAAATTCGCGCAGGAAGAAAAATCGTGCTTCGGAGCTCCAGAACAAGAAACGGAGGCAGTTTTCGATGCGCGATTAGCGCAAAGCGCTAATCACGCATTGCTACGGGAAATAGGCCGTTTTGGGGAATCTTTTGATTCCTTGGCCCGTTTTGCGCCGAAAAAGCCCGAAATTGCCTGATTTTGCCAAATTAATCTGGTTTAAAGACAGGAAAGGACCAGAGATAGAGATTAAAGAGTATCAGATCAAATCAACAGGGAAAAAGCACGTCAAAGAGTATCAGCAAGTGGTGGAGACCATCAATGTAGCAGCAAAGAGTATCAGCAAAGATCTTAACAGCGGCCCAAAGCAGGAGAAAATTTAATACCTTCCAGCAAAGTCAAAGAAAGAGGGCGAGGCCACTCCAAACTCTCAAATCATGGTTATTGCACATTTAACTAACATCAGAACAGAACTACAGATCCCAAAGCACAATTATTCCAGCAGTACTGCATCGAGCCTCCAAGGGCCACATTGCACTCTTTTTGATTTAGCTGCCTCTGGTGCAGCCCAAAGGACTTACCTGCATTTAATTCCAGCGACAATTAGGGTTTTATAAAAAGCTTTTCCGGCAGACCTGTTTAGATCAATTGTAATAAATGACTTCTAATATTTTGCTTATATATACCACCCTGAAAGATGGAGTAGTGGTTGGTTGGTAAGTCGAGGAAGTTGCTTAATCTTTGGGATCTCGACATTTTCTTCAAGCAAGAGACTCGCACTGTAACTGTCATACTTTCTATAATCAAAGACTGCTGAAAGCATGGATTCTGAAACTGTTTGATGTGTTTAATTGGCCGAGGAGTGATTGAGGAATTCCTGTGCTTCTACATGGTTCAATAAGTGTTTCTCAACTCTGTTAATTTTTCATGTTTTGTTTTACCACCGTTCCGCCATCTAAATTATAGAAAAAAAGAATAGCTTAGGATTTGTTTGACTACACCTTAAGCTCAATTTCTGCAAATTTTTCATGTTTTCATCAGAAATAGTTATGAACATGTATACTTAAATGATCTTGTTTACACTGTTTCTTTCACATATGAATGTGAGTTTAGGAATTCTTAGCTGCTCCTAGATAATCGTTCATTCACTTCTCCTCTCTATTAGTTTGATGAAAGATTCTCCTTTGCCTTTCATCTCTGATCGTCATTCCATCCTTTCAGTAAATTGATAACTGTATCATGTGTGGCTATCCTGCTTCTTAATCCTCTTGTGACCAAGAAAATGCCTAAGCCAAAAGCTAGCCTAAAATCATCAACAAAGTTGAATCATTAAGAGAGAGCCCTCTTTGATTGCAGGTGGGCTAGAACCTGCAATCCAAAGATTGGTTTGTGGTTACCTCGATCGTATCCCTACAGGAGCCATAGGGACAACCTGAGTGATAACATAATGACGACTCCACTGGGGACCTCCTCAGATAATTTCACTAAACCAGTCTGCAGCCCCACAGAGGAAGAAACTGACCTGTGAAGGCCTCGGTTGACCTGTGTCTCTTAGAAAAAAGTTCCCAAAAAAAAATAGAGTAGAAGATGGCTCCTAAGAAGAAAACGCGTGATACACGATCAAATCCTGATCCAAATCACCCAGCTGTTTTTGAAATTCCGAATTTAATTCCCTAAGATCATTAAAAAACAAAAGCAAAAAGAAGACCCAACTGCTGCGACCCCTGAAACAGTTCAACCAAGCAGTTTTCCAACCCCTGTCAAAGTTTTATTCCGGTCAACCCCAAGTTCCCCTGGTTCATCACCTCCTTCTCCAAGCAGCTCCTCTACACCTCCATCACATACTCCTACTACCACTACTACTCCTTCTACCCCGGTTGTTCCTGTTATCCCCACTGCCCTAGTTGTTCTGCTTATCCCCATCATCATGGCTAGATATGCGCCCTTACAGTTGCCTGCTAATCCCGGGGCTATGCCTCAGGACTACTAGTCAAAAATCACCTATTTTGATGGCGCGACCTCCTGCACCGCCCTAAAGCATACAAAGAAAATGCAGGATTATTTCCAGAGTTATGAAATTGATGATGAGAGTGTAAGAATGAAGATTTTTGTCCAAAGTTTGACCAGTGATGTCAGAACCTGGTTTAGGGCACTTGCATCCAATTCCATATTAAACCCTGAAGCCTTATACCAGGCATTTATTAACAGATGGGAGAAAAAGAAAGATCCCCTACACATACTATTTGAGTATGATACTATCAAAAGAGGACCTTAGGAAACAGTTTTGGATTACTGTGCAAGATTTAACAATGTTTACAATGCAATACCACAAAATTTAAGACCTCCACCTGATCTCGCTTTGTACAAATTCCCTGATGGCTTTGATGCTGAGATGGCATATCATTTAAGGGAAAGAGCCCCTCAAATCCTTGCAGAAATGCAAGATGTTGCTGTTAGTGTGGAAGCAAATTTAATTGCTAAAACAAACAGAGCTAGAACTGAGAGAAGAACCACTTTCAAAGAAGAACCCTTAGCCTTCGATCAGAAGCTAGATGCTATCATCAGTGGCATCCACAGGCTAGGAGACAGAGTAGACAATGTTGACAATGTTGAGAGGAAAACTTCATAGGAAGGTCAACAGCCCAATGCCATAAGGAACCCGAACTTCAGAAAAACTCAAAACACAAACGCTGGAAGGGCCAGTCCCGACCATGATATTAGGCCTTCTTTTCAAGAAAACTATGTGGAGGCATCTACATCCACTGAGCCCACAGATGGGACTCATATGAACTTGATAGATTCAGAAAATTAACAACAAATCTTTCTTACTGAAGAAGACCGACTATACCCTAATGCAAAACAATTTCACACCAAGTCAGGAGAGTCCTTCGATTTTAAACAAGGCTATGATACCGCTGTGTACGAGGTACACAAGCAATACAAATTAAGAACAAGGACCATTGATGTTCCCCCATCTAGCAGAACAAAAGATAGAAAACAACTCAACAAAAGTAAAGGAAATATCACCATTAATCAACCAGCTGATAGCTTTGTCCCAAACCCTCATCAGGTAACCGTGGAGGATGTAACAGACACACACTCTCCTATTGATCGGCCTCTACCTCCCTCCTCCCCAAAAGAAGATCTGAATAACACTCATAAAAATCTTCCCAAAACAGAAATACCACAAACTGCCATACATCATGACATTGACATTCCAAAAGAAAACATAGGGAATATGCCTGAAAAAGAGAAATTCGCCACTATCAACGGCAAGAACTCATTGGAAAAACCATTCAGTTTAGAAGCAGAGATTGGAAAACTCAAGATATCCATTCCCCTCTCAGAACTTGCCAAACATGATGTATATAGGCAACAAATTCAAAGGTCACTTCAACTACCAGAGGTAAGGGATGATGTGAACGTTTTAGATGACACCCCTGAACTGTTGTTTGGTCCAGAAGTTAACGGAAAATCAACATATGGACTTGTTCCACCTTTTTATGTCGGTCTGCACATACATGAAAAAATACTGCATAATGCTATGTTTGACTCCGGTGCCTCACATAACCTTATGCCCAAAGCTGTAATGGAAAGGTTGAACCTTGATGTCACATGACCGTACAAAGATCTATATTCCTTTGACTCAAGTCAAGTCAAATGTTTAGGCTTGATGAAAGACCTTTGTGTCTCTCTAGTCCAATTCCCCAACAAGACAATCTTAATGGACGTAGTAGTTGCTAACATTCCCACAAAGTATGGCATTCTCCTATCCAGATCGTGGGGAGAAAAATTGCAAGGGTCCCTTCAACTCAACCTCTCTTATGCCACTATATCTGTCTTTGGGCAACCAAAGAGACTATATAGAGAAACATTAATGAAGTATGTGGTAAGCAGTGAGGAAAAGCCCCAAAATTTTCCAATTTACTCAATCTAGTCTGATATGGATTCTTTTACTTTATTTAATGATAACACCAGCCCTCCAACTGATGATAAGCCATTATACTTGGAGCAAGAAACGTACATCAATGAGAAATCAGTTGCCAATACCCATGAAATTGTCTCAACAACCAAGGCAACCAACAAACAACAAGAAGAAAACCCCGAAACAGAAATTGTAAGTCTGCCCGATCCTCAAAAAACTAAAAATCTCGATACAAACCTCAAACAAGAAGTCACATGGTATTTGGAGTTTGATGGTTTGGTTAACAAGTTAGGAGCAGGGGCCGGAGTATGGATTTACAATACTCATGATACTCACGCACAAGGCCATGCCTATAGACTCAACTTCAGATGTACAAACAACATGGCAGAGTATGAAGCTCTTCTCTTAGGCCTTAAGTTGCTCAAAGTCCTAGGAGCTACTAGAGTGTCCATCCTAGGTTACTCTGACTTGATTATAAAACAAATAAAAAGGCAACTTTGTCGCTAATTATAGCAGAATGAGAGCTTACAGAGCTACTGCTACTGAATTACTCAATTCCTTCAGTGAATTCAGGCTTGCCAAAATTGCACGAGATCACAATATTAATTCCCACAGTATAGCAACCTTTGCTAGCACATGCGAGCTTCCCTTTGAACCAAATCACCATTTCACCGCTGAAATAAAACACAGACCTTCGGTCCCTAACAATGTCAAGGATTGGCAGGTATTTCAAAATGATGCCCAGATTAACAGTTTCTTAACTCTTGAGGATGAATTTTCCAACACAAACATTGACATGGATGCTATGACCGACTCACAACAGCTAGCAGAATAAAATCACCTGACTGTAACTGCTGCAACAACTAAACAAATCCTTAACCCAATTGTTTTTAATAATACAAACATAGAATAGCTGAAACAAATCTGTTTAGAGGAAACAACCAAAGCAGAGGATGAGTTTATTGATCTAAAGAGTAATGTTCTACCTGCCGGCCTTACTCCATTGGAAGACATGTTTGATGACAATGATGTGCCCAAAAAGCCAA
>APFE030442886.1:477-82666 GCA_000404065.3 Pinus taeda | reverse complement strand
ACACATGTCAACAATCTCAACCCATTTGTTAGGTATAAGCATATGCACATTATTTTCTAATTTTTAACCACAAATTCTCTTAAAAGACTTAGAATTAATAAAGATTGGAAAAACATAAATGTGGCCTAATGATAATGAAAGTGGGATGAATGTGGTGACATAGTAGTGAAATGGAGGTGAAATGGAGGTGAAATAATGGACATAATAGTGAAAGTGTAATGGAAATGAATGACATTTTCAAGACTCAACAGTAACTTGTCAAATACTGAACTAGCCACCAAAGCCTTGAAATTATCAAGGTTCATGCATGCCTGATAGCTCAACACCTCAATTCTCAGAATGAAAAGTGTTTTCCATTGGGCCACCATTTGTAATTTATAGGAAAATTCCAATTTGAATCTGACTATTCCCCCCAAAATATGCTCATAAATTCTAGATTGGCGACAGATTTTCAAAGATCTTCACTCTTAAATTCCAACTTAAATGCCACCACCACACTCCACTTATCCATTTTCCTACTTTCAACTCATGAACAGTGACCATAATGGTCACTTTATGATTACCCTCCATAGTTTCTCCTTCTATAGCACATCTCCTTTCGCACTTCTTCTGAAACTGTGACATTCCTCCCTTCTGCGCAGTCCCCCAATCGTGCAACTCTATGACCCAGGAAATGTAGTTTATAGTCTCGCATCTCCTCTTAGCTGCCTGCAGTGCTAAGACTGTGCCTCCACCATAAATTCATCTGGCCGGATCCCCGATGTATGTCTTCAATTGACTACCATTCACCTTCATTGGAAATGGCTCTCCGTTCAACCTGACTAGCTCAACTGCTCCACCATCGGTAATCTCCTTGATGACATAGGGCCCTAACCAATGGATCGAAAATTTTCCTGGAAATTTATCAAACTTGTTGTCATATAATAATACTAAGTCATTTACCTTGAAGGTGCGTAGTTTGATGTGTTGATCATGCCATGCCATTTCGTGCTCCTTTTGAATTTGCTGATGGAATCCAATCAAAAATATATCCTCTTTGAGCTTTGCCAGTTGCGCGAGCCTTTCTTCTAGGGCTTCACAATCTGCCATTCTTGTGAATTCCACTATGCATAGTCTAGGTACAATGTACTCCATTTGCATCACAACTTCTACGCAATAAACCAACCTAAAAGCTATTTTCTCGGTTAGGTTTTTGCAAGTTGTACCGTAAGCCCATAGTCTGTATACATCTTAAAGTGTCTGCCTAGAAAGTAGTTTCTAAACTTCTGGAGTGTGTACACCATAGCCAAATGTTCGCGCTCTTTTCTTGAATAATTCTTCTCAGCTTTAGATAAATTCCTGCTCGCAAATTCTATAGGGTGATCCAATTCTCCCTCACGGAATGTGTTAGTATTGCCCCGAGCATAATACATGACATGTCCACATGCACATGAAATTCCTTCTTCCAATACAGGAAGAGTAGGATCGGTGCGGCAAACATCTTTTCCTTCAACACATCTAATCTTTGTTAACACTCTTCATTCCAACAGAACGTAGCATCCTTCTTTATCAACTTCCACATCGACATGGTAATTTGTGCATAGCTTTTGATGAACTCTCTATAGTATCTTGTATGTCCAAATGTTGTGCACAGTTGTTTCACACTTATTGGTTCCTCCAAATTAATTATAACCATGATCTTAGCAAGGTCTACCATCAGGCCTTGTCTAGATACCATGTGACCCAGCAAGATCCTAAAAGGGACACAGAATAAGCATTTCTTCAAATTGAGCACGATCTAGTACCTCCAACATGTATCCAACGTCAACTATATACTAGCTACATGGCGTTTCACTGGCCCAAATACTGTCCAATCATTAAAATATACTTCGAGAAACTTGTGAATGAAGTCCTTAAATGCCATGATGACCACAGGCGAAAAGATCACTGGTATGTTCTTTAACCCAAAGGGCATTATGGTATACTAGAATCACCCCCACTCTGTGGTGAAGGTCGTCTTACTTCTATCCTCTATCGCACTCTTTATCTGATGGTACCCAGAGAACCCATTTGTGAACAAATATGCCTCATGTCCTCCTATATTATCCAACGCTTCATTGATGAATGGAGTGGGAAAGGGATTGTGTATGCATGTTTCATTAAAATTTATGAGATCTACGCGGATCCTTATTTCATCCTTATGCTTCTTTTCCTGAACTACTATTGGGATCACAAAATTAAACTCCTCTACTCGTTCAATAATACCCATTGGAATAATTTTATCCAACTCTAAGAGGACCCTTTCTTTATACTTCGGATTGAAGCGGTAAGGCCTCTGCTTGATCAACTTCGTGTTCGGTTTTAGTGTAATTTTCATAACCCCCAGGTCCCTTATGATCCCCTTCAGGTCTGAGAACTTCATAGGGAACAATTCTTGGTATTCGCAGAGCAATTCAACAACCTTATCTACTATTGTATCATCCGAGTAATACCCAACCTTTGCAAACTTTTGCTCCACCTCTATGCAAATGTTCACTTGTCTTGTTTTTAGTGGCGCGGTGATATCTTGATTTTCAATTTGCGGTCCTTCAACTTTGTAGTGACCTTCAGTCTCTAGGATGTTAAGTTTCCTCAGGTCCTTGTCCTCTTCTTTGATAGTTACATTGTAGCAATCCAGCACATGGCTTAGTTGGGTGGTCCAGTCCAGTTGAATTAAGTTCAAGGGATCCTACGGTACTCTGAAGGTTGTTTCCTTAACTTCCTAGAATGCCTCATTAATACTTTCAAACCCATTCTCAAAGCTAAATGTCATGAAGAATCCCTGTCACAAAATGTCCCATTCTTCAGTTCCATGGTGGAGCTTTGTTTCCAAATACCAGTTCATCGGTATTACATCCAAAGTATGACAAAACATATGTACCCATTTTGCCTGAGGATCCGCTCCATATACCTTAGTTCATTTGTCGAAGTGATCACGTGGGTCATTCCTTCCATCATATTTCTCTATTAGCCACACTTGTGGGTGATCAAACCATAATCTCATCATCTTTCTATACACTCGCTAATCGTCAAAACTATCTTTGTGTGTACCCCATCATCTTGTAGGTGTAGTGTGCAGTGTCCAATCGAAGGCCTGGAAGTGATGCTTCTCTAACACTTCCCTCTAAAATGTATCCAAAAGTTTATCAATGTTAGTTAAACCATCATAATAAGGCAAACTCCTCACCTTCAATGATACACAGTGTAGCGACTTGGTCATCATATTATAGCACAGTGTAGATACTTCATGTAGTCAGTTCTTCTAGTGTTCCAACTCCTTATCTTAATCTGAAATGGAGGAGCTTTCATGATCCCATGCAATATCTCCATTCGCTGTTAGATTCACCTGATCCTAATCTCGTGTTGTTATATTATAGATCTAGTCCAAATCATCATCTCTTTCATAATCGCGGTCCGATTTAGTATAGCGCGATCCTTCTGCAGGGTCTAGGGGCACTACTACTCAGAGTGATTTCTTCTCAAATATCGTCTTTCGCTTATTCAAATTGATTAGCTCATTCATGTCAGTGGCCTAATCGATCCCAAGGAGTCTAGGCTAGAGATTGTTGTCATCCACAGTCTTTATCTCTTCGAAGTCAGCCAATGTACTCGCACCCTCAATATCCACTCGCACCCTCAATATCCATTGTCACTCCCTAGAACCTTCCCATGGGGATATTTTTGTGTTTATTTTCCATCCTTAACTGAATCGGAGACCACTACAATGCAGGTCTCCCCATCCTTTCCCATGTATGTTTAGGCAGAAAATTCGTGTCTGACCCAGATCCAGAATTACTTGATCCATCTCATATTCTCCTATCTATGCAACGAGCCTCATCTCATGCCCAGTTCTTGCCTTATTGTTATATACATATTTGGGCACTGCAACCTCAATCTCATATTTCCATAAACCAATCGTTTCTAAGCCCCTAAAACTATTGTTTCATACCCTAAAATAACAAGGTCAGTTTATTACATGATCTCCCAGAAGTTATCCTTGAAAAGCTACTTAGAACTAGTCAAAACTGGACCACACAGACTACTCAGTGCTAAGGGTGCGATGCATCTCACCCACTACATGCAGAAAGTGTGATGCATACTAAAAAGCCCTTCTATAGGGTGCAATGAGCGAGAGCAAACAAATGGCAAAGGCAATTGGCTAGGTGGAAACCTAGAGAATCTTCTAGAAACTGCCCATTTGACACTTGCCTCTCCGAATTCACCCAGGGATGAGTAAGATATCATGAAATATCCAAGTGGACCATGAACTATCAGAGAAATGACACTAATCAAAAACCTAGAAGCTGACTCACCCACCTAGAAATATCTATATATGGATCCCTCATCCTAGAGATCTAGAGGCTGGAATTTTGTATCTTGTAAGGAAGTGCTATTGGTTTCTTTGTGGAACATCATAGTGTTGCGTGATCTATCTTTTTATGAGGTGAAGAGTGCTTTCATGCTGGGAGGATGGCACTGGGTCAGATCAATGGATTGTAATCCTCTCTTCTACTACTTCTATCAATAAAACTATTTGAGTTTTCCTCCATATTCTTGTATATCTATGAATCTTGTATTGATATATGCATTTGTATGGTTAATATATATATCTGATCCTATATTGTTTATGGTTATATATCTTTATGATTTGATGGTATTATGATGCTTTGACTCTACAGGTGTTCTTGGAAGTGGGACAAGTAAGGAAAGAGTGGAAAAACTTTGTCTAATGGGAGAGGGAACAAATAAGGAGCCAAGCGAAAGACTAAGGTTGGTACTCTCTACTTCTTTCTCATCTATTTCTCTAAGGTTGGTACTCTCTACTTCTTTCTCATCTATTTCTCATAAAGGAAAATGTAAGTGACTTTAGTTTGTTTGTTTCTAAGATAGCTACCTGTCTTAGTGGGACTAGCAGCTCTAAATGGACACTAGCTTTCCCCATAACAAAATGGCGACTCCACTGGGGAGCGAATATCTTGTTTTCTTATTTCTATTTGTTTGCTTTAAAAACTACAGATGGATCCTCAAGTTAAGCCAGCTAGCCTTCGAACTTCTTTTGCTATGGAACTGCAAAGTAGATCAATGTTACTTCAGTCAATCTCCAGGTTAGTTTATGAACTGAACATCTAACTTGCAAACATCCTAAGTGCCCTCATGGTAGCTCAAGTAACCTCATGAGATTAGCCCCTATGCTTTGTGTTTACTACGTATCATTAGCTCAACCTAAATCCCTGAACTAAGCTACAAACTGTGAGAAAAAACCAAGCCCAATCTCATCCCTCGACCATCGCACTGTCTCTCATTGATAGTATGGATGCGCCACACCTCCGGTGCGCTGCAGGTGAGATGCATCCCTGTTTCCCTGTGTTACAGGTGCGATGATTAGGTAAGACTGTTTATGCCTCTAGATTTTGGTTTTCTCTTCATTGTCTTCAACTTTATTCAGTAGTTTTGTTGTTTGTGATCAGTATATCACTTTTGAAACTCCTTTCCTTTGCATTATTTAGCTTCCATTGTTAAAAGAAATGTGAATGTTTTTATGTATTTTTCGTCATTTATAGTTCTCCTTTGCAAACAGTAGCTTAATCGAGCTGTCATCTTTTGATTTGAAAGTGTCGCAAGTGTCATTTTCAGTCAAAGAAAAGAGTCTTCCTCTTTTTGATAGTCTATTACATTTATGCCATTGTATTTTATTTGAATTAATAGTATTTCAAGTGTCAAAAGTAGTTTTCAATTCGAAATCACAAAGTGTCGTCTTAGTCTTCCTTTCATTTTTTGAAAAGAAAATTGTTAGTACTGTTGCTTTGAAGGAAAATAATTCAGATCTGTACTTAGCATTCTTTTTGTCATTCACACATTAAGAAAGCGGAAAACAAATACATGCATGTGAATTTTCATTTAGACTACATGAAAAAATTGATTTAGGACAGTGCATCTTAGTGTGTGCTCTCTGCTCTATGTTGAAATAATTTTACTTCTCTTTCCTTAGTAGCTAGTATTTTCATTGCAAAATGAAAGTAAAACGATTGTTTATCATCTTAGATTGCATATTTAGGAATTGTATATCTACATCATGCGGTGAACCTCAAAGGAAAACTTCTTAAGAAATATCAATTGTAAAATAAATTTTAATGAACATAAAAACGCTTTGCAACCTACCGCACAACATCTAGAAGTCTAGGCTAGAGAAGTATTCTGGTGTCGTAAAGCTTGGTAGATATCATTTTCATCGTAGGTTGGGTGATTCCTCCTCTTTGATATGACAAGTGCCAGTACAGACTTGTGCTCCAATGTACCGTCGAGTATATATTGGGAGACAACAATAGGCTATATCCTTTATCCTTAGGAAGCCGTGTCTGCCACCCTATTGATCATTATGCACTAAACACAACATTCAGGAAGATTGACAGTTGTACCTTAAAAAGTATTCTATAGTTTTTTGATTGGTTTGGTAATCCCTTTGTCTACATTTCAGAAGTATTCACTTTCATTCCTTTTCAGACTCCTTAAAAGAAAAGGTCCATTTGAGCACTTGTCACTTCAGGCTCATTAAAAATTGAAGGCGACTAGAGTAATCTTTAGTTTTTTATAGACTCTTAAAAATTGAAAAAGCAAGTTGTGTCAAAGCATAATAAAATTTATTTTAATAGGAATAACATCACTGTTCCCTCATTGGTCTTAGGTTGAGAAAATGGAGTCCACCAATCAAGGATTTCCCCTTGGGGGAAATACTAGTCCCTTCTTCTCTTGGGGATATGTTGGTGCACCTCATATGGCCACATTGTTCCTTGCCGGACTGACAATTGGCCTGCCAATATGGCTTTTCTCGACTTTTGTCATTCAAAACATCGTGATTCCTAAGCAATCAAATCAGTGACCAGATGATACTAGAGTTACCCCCCAACCTTCTACTTCATTTATTTCTCCCTCTCCTTCTTCCTCTTCGCTTGGTGAAGCTATTAAAACTAAAAACCAAGTAACTCAGAAGAAGAAGAAAGTGAAGGAGAAGAAGAAGAAGAAGCCAATGACAAAAGGGGGCAACCATGCATCGTCCAGTGAAAATCCACACACTGCACCATCCAAACCTAAATGTCCATGTGTCATTTGTAAGGGAGACTGTGATGCAGGAAAGTGTTCCCTATGCAGAGAGAGGCAACCCCTATAGCCCTAGAGTGGGTCTAGTCACAACAAAGACAGATCAACAATTGATTTCCTTAAAGAGTCATTGTTGGAGGCCTACCTCAATCGGTGGTTGATGAATTTTTGTTGCATTGCTCCAGCTTCCATTTCCTTCTCGTTAACGAGTGATCAACCTGAAACAATTTAAAGAAAATACAACAAATCATGTAACCGGAATACAACAATGATCTATTTACTCACAAAGTCAATAAGTCATGAGTTATCAAGTAAATTACATAAAATACATAGGAAAACATCATTGATTGTATTAATAATGAAATGAGAGCAAGATTACAACCGAGTCTTGATGTCACAAGCCTTCTCAGAGGATCCACCCAGTATGTTTCTCAAGCATTCACTCTTCAAGGATGAATCTCCCAACATACAATGTCTCTCTCTCACTCATAAGCTTTAACACAAAGTTAAGGGAACTCCACAATCTTCCACAAGCTATCAACAATCCCACAAATGTCACACCCACACCAGCTATCTATCAAACTCAAAAGCACTAATAGCACTGCTTAGGCATCCATGAAGACTGAGGCATGGTCGCAACCATCCATGAAAGAGTGATATATGTAATCACGAACAAATCCACGCAAACCAAACATCTGTAATCTTAGCTCGGGGTCTTGAAACCTAACCGATCATAGTACAATTTATATCATGTGAATAGATGTGCTAAATTCAAACATGATAGAAAGTCACTTGATTACTGGCCAATGATGTAAACCATTAACAAGTGCGAGAGAAACCACCAATAATTCCAATGGTTCCCAAGGTACTACCCGGTACCATCCACGAAGTGTGAAAAATGAGCTGAAGTCGAACACTCGTGGAGTCACCCAATCAAAGACCAATGAGGAAAGTATGTCGTCAGACACGAAGAACTTGCCATTGGGGCATGCAAGCTCCAAGGTACTGAACGAGATCTCTAGATCAATCTCTTGGATAATGAGTTGGCGTTGACAGGAGATGAGCCATCACATGAGGGCCATGATGTTTCCCCCATCAACGACGTGAGATAAGGAACAAGTAGTTGATGGTGAAACAGAAGATCAGAGGAGGAGGTAAAGGTGTAAACTGCAGAAAGATTATTCTCTTGAACATATCAGTGACACGACTCGAGAATGTGGTAGCATTTTGATACCAAGGGATCGAAGGTTATGGATCAGATGGAATGAGGAAAAATGACGACCCAAACCCGCAGAAGGCCAAATGACGATGTATGGATATCCCAACCCAACAAGAAGAAAAAGTGTTAATGTTCAAGAGTGACTATCTGCCAATGATGATTTCGAAATTTCCCCCCACCATTGCTGGCGAGTACCCAAATTATTTTTGAAAACAAGATTGAAGGGGATAGCACATGCTTCTAATATAAGTTCAACCTTCGATCAAATCCAACCTAGTAATAGTTTTAATGAGCCCTAGGGAGGAGAAGCTCGAGTCTCGTCATGGTGATGAGTCCAATGTCATCAGGGTTTAACGAGTCCGACATAGGCGAAACTCAGAGTCTTTTTCATGTTTAGAGAGTTTGAAAAAGATATGGAAAGGAAAACTCCATGGGGTCCTTTTTCATAGATTTGTGTCCCTTGAGTCCAAAAAAGTATAAAATAATACTGGAGAGAACCGCTTGACCATTACGATCAAGGAGTACTTTTCGTAATTAGTGGCCTCGATCCGAAAGAGTAGAAAAGTGATCGAAGACACATCATTTCGTAACCAAGTTCAGAATTGAAATGACAAAAGTTCAACAATCTTTTCTTCTTTACACGGTCAGAAAAGAGCTCAAAGTAGACTGCCTCTTATTTCATTTAATGAGTCAAACAGGGATAACTCGACCATATTTTTGTCTTTTAAGTCGAAAAAGAGTTTAAAGAGGACTTTGGATCAAGTGTATATGAACTCCTAGTATGAGCCATCCATCGTTATTCCTGCACAAAACATCACACCATAAGATCTATTTGACATAAATCGATTATATATGTGGAAATAATATCAAAAGACCCAAAAAACCTAATTAAAAATTCAATATAAATGAAAAAACCCACACCCTAAAGTGTAATTTTTATTTTTTTTCTCAAAAACACTATAAAAAGGGGTGTGTTAATTCTATTTTTACCATTTTGCACTTTGCATTTTTACCTTTAGTGTTTTGGAGCACCAATCTGAGCAAACTTTCGAAGTTGATTTCGGCATCACTAGTCCATGGTTTCGCTTCAAACCTTCTCCAAGTAAGTACATTCTTCCTTGCATTATATTTTAGTGGTTTTTTAATGCAATTTGACATTGGATAGGTGGTTTTAGGTGGATTTTTAAATCCGAGTCCACCTCTCCATCGTCGCGAGAAATCCGCTCAAGTTAGTGACGACCGAGCGTGATAACATGTACCACTTCCACGATCGTCGCGAGATACAGATTAGTCTCACGAAAATCTCGGGAAAAATGAACTATTGTCTCTGAGCTATCGTCGTTGTTTGATAAATAGCTGTGACGATGCCGTAAAGTTGAAATTTTTTATAATTCATGGATTTAATCTTATGAACAAAGTTCTAATTCATTTCTCCTTCGACGCAGGGCAACATGGCGTTTGTATGGAAAGAAAGAACTCACGATGATCACGACGAACAAGCTTTCAATGATGCTTTGTTCGCATGCATATTACTAAAATTCTTCCTCACCCCACACCTTTGGGCCCAACCTGACTTGTTAAAGCTGTTGATTCATGCTTGGAACCCAACGAATGGAAAGTGTTTCATCCAGGAGAAAGACATTCAGTTTAATGCTACATCTATTTCTCTATTGGACTATCCCGTCATGGTGAGATGCCAATTTTAGAGGGCCAACAAGTTGACAGGGAGTCATTAGACATGCTGATAGCTCGGGTGTGCCCAGGGGCACGAAAATCAAGCACTAGCGGGAAATTGGCAATTCCTTCAGTAGAGGATCTAATCCTTCATTTGGTTCTATTTATGGTGACGAGAGTAGCGTGCTCCCAAGCCCACCATGAGGCAACAAAGACCCACCTTCGGTTGGCTCTTGAGTTCCTTAACCCAACTATGTATAACTAGGCTAAGGTAGTGACCATCAACATGAAGAGGCAGCTCACCAAATACCATCATGGAGAGGCGAAGCAGTTTGGTTATGGGTCTATTCTGATTCCGCTCATGCTGGAGCAAGTCTCGTCACTTCAGCTACATGATGTGGATTTAGATGCTCCGAGACCATAGGAGACCCGGATCACTCGCTGGGCGCATGTCATGCTACGAGGGGGTAGTGGTCGACTAGTGTCGTGGGGGACACTATTCCGAGAGTGGCTGAATCACCAACTGATTTTTGTCAAGGATTGACCATACGCAGGTATGGATTTTCGTGGGGACCCAGACATGATGCTGCTTGCTAGCGAGCAGTGGGACGATGGAGGTACACACTTGATCACATTATTTTTTGGATTTTGTCTCTTATAATGTTTTTTATTTCTCATGCATATGTCTTCATAATGTATCTTATCTTACTACAGATGTGGAACCAGAGAGGCCTATGGGAATGGCTCGGGAGGCATGGAGGGAACCACAAGTAATCAGGGAGCTAGCTTTGGTTCCTCTAGCTGGCAGTTCAGTGGAGAGAACAACTCATAATCTTGAGGGCCTCACAGATGGGATCCCGGATTACAGGGGGATCGAAGAGGTCCCCATAGAGTATTAGATACATAAAGTAGGGGTGATACCTAGGGTTCATAGACTCTTGAGACGAATCACACGAGCAGTGGTTTTCTATAGGGAGCATAACCCACCACAGTAGATGCCTTTTATTTTCTACTGATGTTTTGAGAGACATGTGTCTCGGATGTACAAAGACTCTCTTTTTTGACATATACACATATTTTTGAGTACCTCAAGGCGCCACACGATAATCTATATATATATATATATAAATATATATATAATATATATATATATATATATATATATATATACATACATACATGCTATCTTATGGTTCATTATTGCATCTAAATGCTTCTATACAATGTTTAATTTACATGTTGTGTAAATGTTTGTCTAATACATGAATTGCTAATGCATCAGTTAACGTGTTTAATCTTCTTGGAATATGTTGATATGTAATAAAATAAAAACTTCTTTCCAATAATTTAACATGTAAATACAACCTTAAAATATGATGATCTCTAAAGGAATAAAATCCATTGAGATGGTGGACCACAAGTTGAGAATCTAGATTCACAACCAATACACAAATATCGAGGTTAATTGCCTCAGTCAACAATTCAATAACAACGTTGTATTCAGCGACATTGTTTGTGGTGCAACATAGAAAAACACCCTTAAGATATACTAACTCACCATCAGGATCATAGATCACCCGTGCCACAGAGGAAAGACTCTGGGTACTACGGCAGGCACCATCAGTGAAACCAACATAAGGTGTAGCAGACATCTGCAAAAGAAGTAAAAAGACACAATCAATGACGATTATGCCTACATACCAAGCCATACAAGCAAATACACACTGAAAACACACATGCTGAAAGCACACATATGTACAAATCAGATGCGTGGGATTCATGCATAATATTTTTTCTGATAAAGCACGTTTCGGGGCTTATCTAGAGGATTCCCTTCGTAATCAATCAGCTCATAAGCCCCTTTTTGCAAAACGCGTTTCACAATATAGGGCCCATGTGACATGGGCTCAAATTTACCTGCCCCCACCTTATCATTCGCTTGATCATAGAGCAGGACTAGATCTCCTTGAACAAAAGAACGGGGATGAACAATTTGGTCTAAGTGAGTTTTCACCCTCTTCTTCTATGCTTCAATAACTACAGAGGTTAGTTGACGGGTCTTCTTTAACCTTTGCAGGTAAAGAAGACGTTCTTCTACCATAGTAGTGTCCGAGAGTAATTCGATGTCTAATTTAAGCGAAGGAATTTCAAGCTCAATTGGAAGAGTGGCCTCTATGCTATAAACTAATTGAAACAGAGTGAATCTGGTGGCATCTTTCGTAGAAGTTCGGTAGGCCCATAAGGTAGAAAACAACATCATATGCCAGTTGGATTTGTGCATGCCAATGGTGCGTTTAAGCATCATGACCAACACTTTGTTGACAACTTCTACCTGGGCATTGGCCTGAGGATAATATGGTGTTCAACTATCATGTCGTAAGGCCAGCTAGGTTGTTAACTTAGTCATCATATGATTACAGAAATGGGAACCGTGATCAGTGAAGATAGAATAAGGGACTCCAAAGCGTCAGATGAAATGATTAAATAAAAATTATGCCACCGTCTTACCATCATTGGATAGTGTAGGCATCACCTCAGCCCATTTCGTTAAATAATCAATGGCAACGATGATATACCCATGCCCCCTGGCTGAGCGAGGTTTACAAGTCATATAATCAATGCCCCATTTTGCAAAAGGGCTGATGGTAATAATAGGGTGTAAAGGAGCAGGGGGCGCATGCATCTTCCATTGGTAGATCTGGCACATGTGAAAAGAGTGGATGGCAAGAATGCAATCCATAAAAATAGACGGCTAGAAATAACTAGCATGGACGATCTTTTGAGCAGTAGCATATCTGGACATATGACCGCCACAAGTGCCAAAGTGGAAATCATTCAAGACTCGCTCGGCCTCCTTGAATGTCAAACAATGGTGGAGAACAGAGTCAGCGCCGAACCGGTACAGGGTGTCCCCAATAATGCAGTAGGGTTGACAGTGGTGGTGAATACGTTGCCAAGCATCCTTAGATAAATCGGAACGAAAGGAATATGTCTAAAGATACACAATAATATCCCTGTAGTATGGATTGAGGGTGCTAATCAAAAAGAGAGACCTGTCCGGAATATCGTCCTTGGATTGAGAGGGCATAGTTGTAGATGGTAGGGAGCAGAGAAACTCAGTAAAGACGAGGGATTTCTTAGAATTGGCTGTCGTGAACTCCAAGTCAAACTCTTGAAGGTTACTGATCCATTTTGAGTATTTATGCCCCAGCAACTGACGTGACAAAATGTACATCATTGGGTTGCAATCAGAAATCACCGTCGTAGTATGCAACAATATATAATGGTGGAAACATTCGATGGCATGAACAGCTACCAGAGCCAACTTCTCGACATAGGCGTATCAAGTTTCGATATCTAGGAGATTGTGGCTGAGGTAGTAGACAATGTGCTCAGTACCATCATCGTGGTCTTGGACCAAAACCATGCCAATAGTGGTATCGGCGCGACTACATAAAGAGTATAGTCACGGTGATAATTCGGTGGACGTAATAATGGAGCAGAAACAAGGAGCATTTTGAGCTACTCGAATGACACTTGTGCAACGGTATCCCAGACAAAAGGAATACCCTGTTTTAATAGCTGCGTATAGCCTTTAGCTACTTCAGCATAGTTTGGAATGAAATGTCGTAAAAAAATGTCTTTACCCTGCAAACTCTGCAGTTGCTGCAAAGAAGTAGGGGGGGAAGATTCAAGATGGCTTCAACCTTAAGAGGATCCAAGAAGATGCCCTCTTTGGAGATGACAAACCCAAGAAGTCTATCGGATTCAATGTAGAAGACACATTTGTGCAGATTAAGGTGAATACGATAGTGTCGACAGCGAAGAAAGATTTCGCGAAGGTGTTTTGGATGGTCGGAGTGCTTCGCTGAATGAGCTAGAAGGTCATCTAGGTAAGGCTATAAAATGTGCCGGATATCATGGAACGCATAAGACATTGCACGCTGGAAGATAGCGCCGACGTTTTTTAGATTGGAAGGTTGTCTTGTGTTGATCTACAGGTGATATATTGATCTAATTGTAACCAGATAAACCATCCATAAATGAATAAATCTCGCTCCCGGCACACCCATAAATGAGTTGGTCAATGAAAGGTGCAGGGAAATTATCTTTAGGACAAGCACATTTAATGTCACGATAATCAACACATACCCTAATAGTGCCCTATTTCTTGGTCACAGGGACAATATTAGAAATCCAATTTGTAAGCGAGATAGGGTAATTAAAACCAGCTTTAAAAATCTTTTCAACTTTCGCTTTGATAGTTGCTGCCTTTCTGGGGTGCACGAGGCGTAGATGCTACCGGATAGGTTTAGCACCTGGATATGTAGGTATTTCATGCAACACAATGTTGGGATCGATGCTAGGCAACTCTTCATAGGACAAAGAAAAAAAATCATGAAATTCTCGAAAGAGGTCTGTATAAAGTTGAATTTCCTCGGGAGTACAAGTGACTCCGATGTGAATATGCTCAACAACCCCTCGATGAACAAAGATGTCAATGGCTTGAGTTTGCGTGATGCTCCCCATGTTACCTTAAGAGAAAACGTGATGGATTTGTATAGATGTCTGAAGGGGTTGAGAAGGGATACTGGAAGCAAACCGCTCAAGACAAGCAAGTGTAACCCCATGGGTGTGGATAAATGAGGAACGATGATGATGATCAGACCAGGGGGGTTCCTCAGAAGACATAGTCTCAATAATCACTTCATCAAAAGGAAACGTTTCCTGTAGGGGGTCCGAAGAAGCGCCATCTCCAAGCCATGGGTATTTGACGTATGAGTCGAGAGCCGTACTTGAAGTAGTAGGCTCAGAAAAAGAAGTCGATGCAGAAACGATTTCAATGTAGTTGAGCTCGGCAAAACTTAATGGCATAGCATCACCCCAAGATTCGATTTAATCAGTGGGAGAAAGGATCCATGGATCAAAAGGAACCAAAATCATATTTATGGGAGCGATGTTTGGAGGTGGGAGTGAAAAAACACCCATAAGGGTAGGATCTTTATAAAGTCCAACACCCACACTCTCATACGCAACAGAGGTATGCTCCACGAAAGGCACGTTGCCATTGGAGGAAGAAGAGGCGAAGAAGGATAGTTGTTCTACCATAACAAATCTTCCCTTGATGAGGGAAGCGAAGAACATGAAATAGAGATGAAGCCACGACTCACATGGCATAGGTCCAGCTTCATCCTAAGAGGAGGTTGTAAGTCAAATTGGCATCAAAAACTTCGATCTCAACTTCGACCGTGTTCCCTTCCAGAGTAATATGCAGATGTGGGAGTATACCGTAAGGATGGGAATCTCTCCCATCGAAGGCTTCCAAGGTATTGGGAGACTGGCTCAGGGTTGGAGAACCGATAGCCTTCCAACAAGCAATGGACATGATGCATGTAGAAGTTCCTTCATCAATAACAGTACAGTGAATAGTCTTGGAATTGATGATGACTTGAATAAGAAAGGCTATTTGGTGAGGCAGTCTCAGTACATGATTTTCCAGATCAAAATTGATCAATTCCGAGTCAGCTAGGTCAATGCCACTGATGGCCAATAGCAATGAATTCCTCTGGGAGGGACAGCTCTGGAGGACTTCTAATGCAGAAATAGTTGAAGGAGCTTGGGCTAAATCCTCAATAATTCTGTAATGCTGAGTAGCATGAGCATTAGGGTTGTAAGAAGACTTTCGGAGTACTCCTTTAGGAGGAGGTTGGATGACCGCCTCAGTACTAGGTCGCTTGATGTGGAGCGGACCCGAACTGGGAAGGGGAACACTAGAGGGGACCTCAGTTTCCTTCTTGACAGGTGAAGGATACTCTTTTGACCGTGTATTGATATGGACAGGGATCGTCCCAGCCATAAAAGCTTGAGAGCCGAAGAGAGAAGAGGATTGAGAAGGATCAACGACCATTTGAGTCTGCTGGGAGGGAAAAGGCTCTTTGAGCACCTCAGGAGTCCCAGGGGCACCTTTTAACAACCGACTAACCTCAAAGTGCCTCGGGTAGTCTTTAGTATAGTGATCCTCATTGCAAATAAGACAAGGATAATTAGGTTTGTGCTTGGCACCTTCCGTGGCTGGAGGCTTAGGGGGATTCTGCTTAGGTTGATCAGCTTTATTCTTTCCTTTTCCCTTTCGAGATTTTTTCCGCTGAGGTGGATTGAATAGTGTTAACCTTGGAGGTCTTACCAGAATTAGATGAATCCTGGGAAGCTTTTTCATTTAGAGCATTAGATTTTGTTTCACAAGGTTGGGGGGAGCTTTTCAAGAGAACGGATTAACGAAACCTATGACACCATCAACGGATGGTGTTAACGAAGCTTTGGAAGTTTTAGGTCGTGGAGCATCTAGCAAAATATCATATAACATACCAGACTGAGAGTAAACCAAGTCAAGGTATTGAGAAAGTGCAATGGCTTGCTCTTCAGTTACACATGTCCCCATAGCAATGTCTGAGGGTATCAGACTGATGAACGAGGTCATAAACCAGTCAGTTAGAAGTTGGTCAAGGATCGAGAACTTAATTAAATGGCGACGATGTCTCCATTCATGGATATGATCTGAGAGATGTGTAGCCGTGTTCTATTTCAAAGATGTTAGGAGGTGTGTGCCCATTTCATATCGAATGGACAATTGAAAATGAGTTAAAAATGCCATAGCTAGCAAATTAAAGTCTTGAAAAGTTCCTTGAGCCAACTCAATATACCATTTGGTAGCAGAGCTGGTGAGAGTTCATTGAAACAAGCGGAGCTGGATTAAATCATAAAGCCATGAATTTGATGAACACCATAGGTGATAGGTCATGACATGAGCTTCGGGGTCTTCTCCAGCTTTACCATCGAATTTAGGACAATCACTGGGAAACTTAGTTGGAACCGGTGGCCAATATGGATATGAAGAATAGGATCATTAGTCAATTTGGACACGTCCGATAATTCCAACGTCACCAAAAGGGGTAATTGAGGGTTAAAGGACATCTGAGGCCGTAGATGAGAAGCAACACCAGAGTTCCATCCAGATCCCTGTTATCCCCATTGATTTTGTCCAGACGGATTTGGCCCATAAGGATTTTTTCCATAGGTGTTATAGTTGTAACTGGATGGTTGACCCTGAATTTGACCCCCTACATTCCACTGATTACCAACTTGATCCATAGGACCAACATGTGGTTGTTGAAAATTCTGATATGGGTTAACCTGTGGTTGTTGATAATTTTGGTATGGGACAAATTGAGTTTTCCCTTGGCATGGCTGAAAATTGTAAGGCAGCTCGGCTCCGAAATGGGCCTAGAAGCTAGGCTACACTTGATAAAGAGGTTGGGTTTGGGGCCCAACTTAAGCTTGAAGACTAGATTGGATTTGGAGCCTAGTCTAGGGCTGAAAACTAGTTGGGGCTTGAGAAGTAATGAGCGTTTGAGTGCCCAGTTGAGCAGTCCCAAACAAATGTCCTTGGAAGAATTGAGGCTGAGCCACCTGGTTAGAAAGTTTACCTGGTTGAGATTGAGGTTGACCCATTTTCCTAGAAGGCTGAGATTTTTGGGAATTGGGTTGACCTTGCACAACCGAGGGTTGTCCTGACTGGACAGATGGCTGAGAAGATGGACAGTTGGTTGGCCTGGTTGGATTTGAGGCTAACCAATCTGCCTAGATGGTTGACTAGGGTGGACAGTGGGCTGGCCTTGCTGAACTTGAGGCTAACCAACTTGCCCAGAAGGGTAGCCTTGCCTGATACCGGGTTGGCCTTATTGTATGTAAGGTTGTCTTGGATTACTAGAAGGTGGCCCGAAGTAGGTAAAATATGGACCACAAATGGTTGAAGGTTGTCCCTGGAAGGGTTGTCATTGTGGTCTGCTAGATTTCCCTGGATGAGGTTGTCCATAATATTGTTGTCCATGAGGGGGCTATCTGTAAGACGGTTGACCTTGATAGGGTGGTCCTTGAAGGTTAGCAAGTGGCACTTGGCCACCATGATAAGCGGTGCTACCCCAAGCAACAGACAAAAGAACCATGACCTCAACCACAGGTTGAGATGGCATAGGTCCAGGGTAATAAATATGATCTTCGTGAGAATCATAATAATGAAACAGATTTTGTGGATCCGGATTCTAAAGAGCTTTCATATATTGATCATATGCCCCCCCTACTAGAATGGAACCAGAAGAAGGTGGGGCACTTAGTGTAGGATTAACAACTCTTTTCATTGGGCCACTATTGGTAGGACCAACAGAAGGTCCAGCAATAGCAGTCACCACTGAAGAAGCAGTGACGACACTAACAACAGGGATTGAAGAAGCCACATAAATGGTTGGAATAGTCAGAATAGATGTGACAGTCACATTATGAACCTGGGTATAAAAGGCTCCGAAGTCGAAGCAACAATACGAGACCATATGGATCTCGAAAGGGGAGATCTAGAACCGATGATATCTGCCAAATAATTATAATGTAAAGGCAACGAGCCACCAATGGAAGTGACACGAAAGGGTGAAGTTTCTGTAGGCGTAGGTATTTCACCTCCTACCACAAAGGATTCTTCACTGGAGATGGGGGTCATCTCATCCATATCGGAGGAAGACATCGGGACCGAAACACTAGGAGGAGTAATGGGAAAGTCTTCTTCGGAAGGCTCCCAAATGGGGTTCCAATGAATGTTGTAAGACTCGTCCTCTCGAGCACGAGAGTTAACCGGTTGGATACTTGAGATAATAGGAAGAGTACCACTAACAACCAGTACCTCAGGAGTGATAGAATATGGAGATCCTTGGTCATTTGGAATAGGGGACGTAATCAATGATTCCACCACGATGATTCAATTCAAAACCCTAGGAAAACTAACGAGTAAGGAAAGAAACCTACGCAAACTAAAACATAGATAAGATCTAACAATGTAAATGTGAATGTGGCCAAATAAATTTGAGGCACAGGAACAAAACTTGACCTTTTCATCTTTAAAGAGTCAAGAAAAGGATGAAAAGATGACTCTAGTCGCCTTTGAATATTTAATGAGCCTAAAAGGACAAGTGCTCAGTTGGACCTTTTCTTTTAGGGAGTCTGAAAAGGAATGAAAGTGACTACTCTGGAGAACTAGGAAAAAGGTTTACCAAACAACCTGTAAAACTACATATACACCTTGGCAATCATATGAAAACCTAGGACTTTCCATATGGCAGTCAATCTTCCTAAATGATGTGTTCGATGCGTTACAGTTTGCAAGGCAGTAGACATGAATTCCTAAGGATATACGATGATAATCTAGTGGGGTCTCCCAACATATACTCGACGGTACTGGGAGCGCAAGTCCATGCTAGCAGCTATTGGATCATAGAAGGAGGAATCACCCAACCTTAAGTGAAAACAATAGAGGCTAGGTTTAAGGACGTTGGAGCACGTCTCTAGCCTAGACCTCTCAATAATGTGTGTCTCTAGCCTAGACCTCTAAATAATGTGTGTTATGTTCCAATGCATTGTTAGGTTTATTTAGTTTATTTTAGAGTGGATCTTGAATTATGTTTCAGTTTCCAGGCCTTACCATATGTATATCAAAACCTAGGATGCAACTAGAATGAATAAAGCATCTTTCATTTCGATGAACTCCTACTTATAGAAGGGTAGAGAGATCATTCCCAAACTGAGACAAAATCAAGCTCGACAAATGTAGTCACTTAAGAGAAACAATGTACAAACACATCAATCCCTACAGTGCATCGATACTACTAATGAGAGATTTAAAATTCGCTTCCTACTTCTTCAAACATGAAAAACTTGGAATGCAAAATACACTTTCACTTTCGTATACTAATGAATGCAATCCTTTGACTTTGATAGCATTGAATTCTAAAGAAACAAACAAGCAAGCGTGCAACTGATTGATCCAAGCAATTGTAATCTATGTCTGGTAGTGAAACAATCAAATCAACATGGAAATTGGTTCAACAAATAACACTAAACATCAATCAACAAGAAACAAGCAATGGAAAGACTCCAAACACACCGACAGGAGGGTTGCAGATGAATCTTGGATAGACAAGTAACTAAGCCAAATAATTCAAAATTTGAAAAACTAGGTCACAAGGCCAAAAATACAAGATTTACCAAAAAGTGAGCGGCTTAGCTAAAAGCAATTGAAAGAAGTGAATATATAAGAGGAGGACGACAAGGGATGAACCAGACTTATGAATTCAGGAGGCAGAATTGAAAAAAAGCAATTCTACAAGACTCGTCATGGGTGTAATATGGGCATCTAGTGCCAATAAGCCACTAGCCATAGCAACAGAGCGATGTCGTCGCGGAATTACATGTCTTTAACATGAAAGGCCGATTTCAGGAGTCATTGTGACTGTATGATAGGATTCAACGATGCACAAACTTACAAAACAGAGACATCGGGACGTCGGCACGACTGTTTAACTTTTTTTAGTGAGAATATTAAAAAACAATGAAAGGTAAATAAAAACTCCCAACAAAACCAGTCTATCATTACAGGTGACAAAGAGATTCCCCAGATTGACCTAGGTAACCCAGAAGACTAATGGTTAAATCCCAAAATCCTAAAGACATTGAATCAAAATCAACCAAAATGAAACAAGAGAAAAACATAGGACAAACTCCCCAGCAGAGTCACCAACTTGTGATGCAGGAAAGTGTTCCCTCTGCAGACAGAGGCAATCCCTATAGCCGTAGAGTGGGTCTAGTCACAGCAAAGACAGATCAACAATTGATTTCCTTAAACAGTCATTATTGGAGACCTACCTCAACCGATAGTTGATGAATTTTCATTGCGCTGCTCCAGCTTCTGTTTCCTTCTCGTCAACGAGTGATCAACCTGAAACAATGCAAAGAAAATACAACAAAGCATGTAACCAGAAAACAACAATGATCTATTTACTCACAAAGTCAAGAAGTCATGAGCTATCAAGTAAATTACATACAAGACATAGGAAAGCATCATTGATTGTATTAAAAATGAAATGAGAGCAAGCTTACAACCAAGTCTTGATGTCACAAGCCTTCTCAGAGGATCCATCGAGTATGTTTCTCAAGCATTCACTCTTCAAGGATGAATCTCCCAACATACAATGTCTCTCTCTCTCACTAACAAGCTTTAACAAAAATTTATGGGCACTCCACAACCTTCCATAAGCTATCAACAATCTCACACTTGTCACACCCACACTAGCTATCTATCAAACTCAAAAGCACTAACAACACTACTCAACCAAAGGGATTGCTAACCAGCTGATCATATCAAAGGTGAGTGCTTTAATAAGAGAAGGAGTCTCCATGAAAGGCAGAAGAGAGAGCTCATCCTCAAGGAAGGTAGCACAAATGACGGAACTACCATACTGGAGGAGGAAAGGCCACACAAACTATGCCAACAACCAGGTCTAGAGATATCCAGAAGGCCGACTATTGAAATGAATTCGTCCAATCTGGATCATTGTGGGACATAAACTGATTACTCGTGACTGCATTGCTGGAGGCGATGCACACAGACTCGTCATCGTAGGACACAACTGATAACCGCACACCGGGTCTAGAAATTCAACCATCGTGGAAATAGATGTCCACCTGCAATGGAGTCGCGATGAAACCATTATGGACATGGGAATGTCGCATATATTAAGGGGTTACTAGCGACGAGGCATAAACTTAAGGGATAAGGGTCATTTGCAGCAACAGAGAGCATTTTCTTAATCTTATTATATCAGTGGGAAGATATGGACATGTTAATTTGACACATGACATAGTAGAAGGATTGAAATGAAGACAGTGACAAATTGCTATGTAATAGAGACCAATATCATCGATATTGTCCTTGCATCCCGTGGACCTTAAGGGACTGTTCTCCCTGCTTGCACAATCGAGTGTCCTCAACCTCTGATAATCATGTTGAAAGCAAACCATTAATTGGTGAAAACAAATTCAATGAAAAAAAAGTAAGATCTAAAATTCCTTGTAGACTGTGTGAAGGAAATCATGCCATCCACCGTTGTCCCTTCCTAGACGAAGCTAAAAAAGTCTTGGATAATCGTCCTGCTTCACCGCTACGGCTTCCTCCTGGATACAAGAAACTCTTGCCGAGTCCATCACTAGTTGAAAATCTGACAGACACACCTTTGTGGTCAGTCGAAGCATCAATTGTTGAAGATAAACTCTCTAAGTTCACACTGGACCAAAGTTAATAGGTCAAGATGGCAGTCAACCCAGTCTTGTGTTTAGAAGGTATACCTTAAGGTGATACAGTCACCAAAGAGAATGAGAACGACACCATTCAAACTCTTTTTGTCAACACAAAATCCGATGAACATGGGGGCAATCTACCTATTCCTTTACCGCAGGAAGGAATTTCATCAGAGATTTACCCGACCATTTATTCGGTCCCTCCTCCAAGCAATCTAGTGGTTTCCTTCGATTGGAATCTACTAGGCATACCCCGTCTACCATATAATGTACCATTCCAGATCATAGTACAAGCTTACAGAATGGTCATGGTTGGTACTATCATAGATGAAGGGGCTTCTGTGAGTATCCTTTCCTTAACTGCTTGGAAAGCGCTCGGTTCACCATCACTTATGGCTAAGATTCGAAATCTACCAGGCTTCAACAAAGGAACCAGTCGACCTTTAGGGATCCTTCCAAGTTTACCTATAACTTTGAGAAGGAAAATCGTTTATCTGAACGTGATGGTAGTCTAAGGGCGTTTAGATTACAATCTACTCCTTGGGCGTGACTACATTTATAGCATGGGAGCTATTATTTCCTCACTCTTTCGAGTGATGTGTTTTCTGCATGAAGGTAGAGTGTTCCAGCTCATAGACCAGCTTTCATTCCCCATTTCAAACATAGCTACTAGTCAAGTTCCATCCCTAACTGGTATTTTTGCACAGGGAATGTCTCATCAATCTCTAGTAAATCCACCTGATGAGTGCAAGTGATTTGGTGAATGTGACTAAACTCAGGGGGGCATGCACCCTGGTCTGCTTCATCAGAAAAACTTTAGGTATAGGGTAGGTTTCCGCAGAGGATATATGCCTAGTCTGACACACCCGTCCATTTAGGAAAATGGGATTAGATTGGAATAAGATTCCCTTGTTAAAGTTATGTGAGTGATGTATCCCATCATTCACCTTTGTCTATTTCGATGGATAGAGCCAAGGAAGTGTTTGTCTGCAAATGTGGATGGGGCAACTTGCAAATGCGAGAAATTTCATATGGTAACCTGGAAACTCTACTTTTCTTTATACCTGGGGGAATGCAAACCTTTTGTACGCAAGTGAAAAGCGACCAGCGTAAGTCTAACCCCATAGTTTTTGGTAACTTCAACTGCTTAAGTTAGGTGATTGGTCTGATCAGCCATTCACCTTTGCCAGGGCCAAATGGCACCGATAAGGTAAAGGAAGAGTTTTCCTACCTAACCCCAGTAGTTCTTTAACCCTTAGGACAGTAGTTGGTCGTTCCTAGCTTGCATGCAAAAGGCTCTAGAGAAAAGTTTCGAATGGGGCAAGCTCCCTAAAAAATGAACCTATCTATGAGACATCCTTATTATATGACTGGCACGAGTAGGTCTACGTGAAGTTCAAGCTCGTTAAAAAATAAACCTAGCAATGAGCATATGTTCCCCCCAAGATTTTAAGCTCATTAAAAAATGAACCCATCCTTCGGTAAATAACCATTGTGATCTCATAATCATCAACTTTTGAGCCTTGGTTATGTTCTTACCATCACCTCCACTCTTTTTTAGCCAATCATACACCTCAATTTGATTGTTTACCCCTTTTGAGGAATAATTGCGACGAGTGATCCTATTAGTCATCTTCTTTACACTGTCGTGATTGAAAAGTTCCAAACCTTACCTAGAACCAGCTACTATCTGGAAACATCACTCGTTCCTCAAAAAACGAGTCTCCTTTAAGCTCTTTTCATCTGACTCATAAAATATCAGAATATTGCCGAGAAATTAGCCTCTCCAGCTTGTTAAAGTGATTGGAAGTGCCATCCCTCCTCTAGATTTTAATCATTTTGGACTTGAGGGATCATTACAAAAAGATCGAGCGCTTGTCTTGTTCGGCTCGTTAATACTATTGAAAATTCATCCCTTTCATATTATTTTATACTTTTTCGGACTTAAGGGATTATATTATGAAAAAGGATTACTGGAGTTTCCTTTCTGTCTCCTTTCAGGCTCTCTAAAATTGGAAGGGACCAAGTTATCTTTATTGTTAAACTCATTAAAATAGTAGCGACAAACTTGTCCATGCGGATAAGAGCGAGTTTCACTGTCACTAGGCTTGTTAAAACATAGCGACGGGTTTGCGGGAAGGGAAAATTATAGAACAAGCATATGTTATCCTCCTCAAGCTTAACAAAAATAAAGAGGTACTGGTCAGCAATGACTGGGGAAAATTTTGGAAGAAAACTTGAAGAAACTTTATTGGTAGCAGGTCGCTCTTGAACATGACACTTTCATTCCATCACCATGATTGAGTCAAGTTGGGTTATTCCATTCACCAGTCATATCACCATTGGTCCTCCGTACCATCCATTTTTGGGGTTAAAACTACCAATCCATCTCAGTGTCATCGCTATGTTCAAGAGAAGTTTCTTAGAGAATTCACCAACCTAGCTTACACCGCATCCGCTGCAATACCTTCACGCTTCATTCTTTCATGACCACCACCCTGAACCTTGTATCATCAGATCATTTTTACCTCCACAAAATCATTTGCTCTGTTCCGTGTCATAGATGTGGGATTCATTAAGGCCCTCCTACGATGGGTCACTTCTTGTCAACATCAGCTCATTATCTAAGAAGTCGACCTTGGAAAAACCCTTTTAGTACTTTGAAGCTTGCATGCCTTAATGGTAAGTTTCTCCCTTCTGACGACGGGTTTACATCAATGACCTTTGACCGAAAGATTTTACGTGGTGTTTGACATCGACTCATGTATTCACACCACGTGAATTGTACTGCCATACCTTGAGGGTCATTATCATTATCAGTGATTCCTCTCGCACCTATTAACAACTTACGTCATTGGCTGGTAATTAGGTGATGTATTTCCATGTTCGACATCAGAACATCCTTTCACATTGATCGACTTGTACTTTGGGCGAAGATTGAACGAGTTTGAAGGCCCCGAATCTAGTTTCGTCCATCCGGGCTGTGATATATTTAGGAAAATAAAGACACCAAATGTACGTCATAGGTACACAGATAATCATCCAAGCTAAGGGATGATGGCTGTAACAGAATCATCAGTCTACCACACAGATGGTTGTGTGTCCTATGTATATGAAAATGAATTTATAAAGCTAAGCATGGGAATGCCCGCCTCAAATATATCATGAAAATATTATGAAGATAATGTATTGTATTATATCTTATTATGAGTCACCTTCTAGTTCAAAAAACCTCGGATCCTCATGATAAAGCATTTCACCCGACATCAAAAGATTTATGACCTCATGCTTTAGGGGGAAACTATTATAGACATATTTGGGCACTGCAACCCCATTCTCATATGTCGATAAAATAAGGTTGTCTAAGCCCCTAAAAATGTTGTTTCATACCCTAAAAGAACAAGGTCAACGGATTACATCATCTCCCAGGAGTTCTCAATGAAAAACTACTCAGAACTGGTCAAAACTAGACCATACACACTGCTCAGTGCTAAGGGTGCGATGCATCTCACCTACTACATGTAGAAAGTGTGATGCATATTGAAAATCCCTTCTGTAGGGTGTGATGAGTGAGATCAGCCAAATGGCAGAGGCAGTTGGCTAGTTGGAAACCTAGAGAATCTTCTAGAAACTGCCCATTTGCCACTTGCCTCTCTGAATTCGACCAGGGATGAGTAAGAGATCATGAAATCTCCAAGTGGAACCAAGAACTATTAGAGAAATGACACTAATCAAAAACCCAGAAGCTGACTCACCCACCTGCAAATATCTATATATGGATCCCTCATCCTAGAGATCCAGAGGCTGGAATTTTGTATATTGTAAGGAAGTGTTGTTGGTTTCTCTGTGGAACATCATAATGTTGGGTGATCTAGCTTTTTATGAGGTGAAGAGGGCTTTCATGTTGGAAGGATGGCGTTGGGTCAGATCAATGGGTTGTAATCGTCTCTTCTACTACTTCTACCAATAAAGCTATTTGAGTTTTCCTCCATATTCTTGTCTATCTCTGAATCTTGTATTGATATGTGCATTTGTATGGTTAATATATATTTGATACTATATTTTTTATGGTTATAGATCTCTATGCTTTGATGGTATTATGCTGCTTTGACTCTACAGATGTTCTTTGAAGCGGGAGAAGTAAGGAAAGAGTTGCAAAGCTCTGTCAAAGGGGAGAGGGAACAAGCAATGAGCCAAGCGAAAGATTGAGGTTGGTACTCTCTTCTTCTCTCTCATCTATTTCTCATAAAGGAAATCACAAGTGAGTTTAGTTTGTTTATTTGTAAGATAGCTACCTGTCTCAATGGGACTAGAAGCTCTGAATGGACACTAGTTTTCCTGATAACACTTATGCTTACCAATCTACCTGACTACGCACGGTCCATCAAGAGTATTTTCTTTCCTGGCACACTTATTTACCAATTCTTGTAGTCCTTTCACAACCTTGTTGTCACACAATAGCTTCATACAAGTCTCCAAGAAACTAGTAAGCATGGAAGTGTCCATCTCTTTAGCTGGCTTATCCTGACTTCGTGAGGTAGAGGCCTTAGTGAAGCTTTTCTTTGCTTCCATAAATGTTTCCTGTGCACACTTCAGATCAAACTCGACCTCCTTTTCTGGAGATTTTCTTACCCATTCACTTTCTTCATGTTGCTTCCCCTTATCTTGGCCAGTCGTCATCCCATTCCACAACACAATATTTACCTTGGGATCCTCTATACGAGCCCCATTCCTCATCATCTGTAGGTTCTAATTCGGCTACAGAGGTTGCGCCCCCTTTTCATGTATCTTAGATAGCAATACCAGGCAATATTCAGTTGCATGGTCAAACTGAGTACAATATTGGCATGACAGGCGCGTCAGATTCAGACAGTCTAGCGCGTAGTGTCTTGATCCTCCATAGTTGTAACAAATGACCTATCCCCTACCTCTACTAGTTCCTCCTCCACCTTAGCCTCATCCACACCCTTGATATTCACCTCGTGCTCCTCCAGCACCTTGGTCCAGAGGATAGGATTCTGCCTACACCCTATATGTAGACGTTCTATCCATCATTAACTCATAACTATGGCAATTGCAGTCATCATGACCCATTGACTGATAGAAGTTGGAGAAGACTTGTTGCAGTGTCTATACGAATTTATGCAACAAATGGAAATTGTATGTCGCATGTTTTCCAACCACCTGACAGATAGCACACCATAGTGGAAGCCTTGTAATTGGCCCTGCTGGAGCTTCCAGCCTCAGAGGCATTGGTCCCTCCACTCCAACATAATTTTCAAAGACTGGACAATGATCTTTGTCATGCCCCTCACTTTTTCACTTCAGGCACCAAACTTCTTCGCACACCCTTTGTCGATATATTCTATCTTTCTTCAGACTCTGCATTTCTAGGAAAAGGTACTGTAACTGCACATGAATCTGTTGAACCCCCAAATTAGCATCTTGTATTGGTGTCTCATGCAATCTCATCACAATTTCTAGAGCTTCTGTCTGGATTCCAATCTTTTGTTGTGATAAGACAACTCTTAGGTGACGCAGGAGCAAATCCAAAAACCATTTGTGGTGTTGCCCCTCTGTCAGATTCATGTTAGCTTCATGGATTGTACACTTTAATCTCTAATCCATATCCCAGGGTGTCTGAGAAGGCTTCATCATGATATCTTTGAATCCCATAATTTATTGTGCTTTAGAATTAGGTCTACTAAATTCCTTATTCATCGTAGTCTGGATATCTTCCAATGGAGATGTCAGATTATCAATGCAGTTCTTAATGTACCATGTTAGTGTGTGTTCCTACAAAGCACTAACCAACATTTATTTCTTCATTTGATCATCTGTGATACCCTGAGCTTCCCATACAATCTTCACGATGAACCAAAACTAGTCCGGATCCTCATTTCCCAAGCCCTTGAACACAATTAGCTTTACTGAGTTCACCATACTGAATGGTGGCAGAGGTTGTGGTGGTGTAGGTGAAGGTTTATGCAACAGAGGTGAAGATGGAGGCAATGTGGGTGGATGGGGTATTTGCAGGAACCCTTACTTTATCAACTGAAAAATGCTTTGCGGAGAAGCCTGTGTTGCTTCCTCATCATCACTTAGAGGAGGTTCAATCAATAGGCTATATTCAAGCCTTGTTTTCCCTATGTTCCTGAAGGGCTTTCCACTTTGTGTATCCCCAAACATCAAGGTAGCTGCATAACCTGATTTTCACACAAGAGCATCTTAATCCAGGTATTTAAAGACCTTAAATACTTACCTCGTGGCCCCTTGAAGAAGTGGTGCTCTGCTTCACTGTAACTGATCGAGGTATCGACCATGAATTCTGTCATGAACCCTTCTATGATACGATCTAGCCAATGATTGACAACACGTGTGATATTATCTTCAGAGGCTTCTAATCTTTGCACTAACTCCGTGGTCTAGACTATTGGACTGTCAAGCCTCCACCTTCCTTGGCTGTCTACCGATTTCGCTATCCAGTCCTACAATTGGACTAGGAAGGAACATAAGAAGATCTCCAGTATCCTCGTGTATAGATATATGTCCAACCACTGTTCTTTCGTCATTCGTAGATTCCTATTCTCTTGTGTCACATATTCTTGGATCTTTCTATCCAACCAATCTTCGATCCCCTTCTTAGTTCGATTCCAGTCATGCGACATCACACATCTCTTTATGTAGATCACGCTCCTAGCAACAAAAACATTTTTTGGCTTGATGGGCCCTCACCCATGTTCAACATTGATTAGCCAAGAAAATCCCTACACTACTAGCCCTTTCATTATCAATCCGTGGAGCACAGCTTGAAGTCTCACCTGAAGCAATATGGGGGGATGCAGGATTGAGATGGCAGTAATGTCACTTTATACCCTAACCCTTCCTTCACGCAGATCGATAAGCCTTTTAGGTCTTATCGATATACTTCCCTTAGTCTTCCTCTAGACCTCCATGATGGTCTACGACTGTCTTTCACGTACCCTAAGTAGGCGATTTAGAAGCTTACGTGCCTCTATAATTACTCTTATTGCTGTATTTACCTAGATTATCTTAAGTAGTGGATAACTTCAACATGCATTACGATTATCTTTGTGTAAACATATATTCCTACTTGCATTCATATAACAAAGTAAAACGCATAGATTTATGCATCAATACCACATTAAATTGTAAATCCAGTATTCAACATAACATAATCGCATGCATTCATAACAGAAGTAAAATAGCTCATACACAGGTAATTCCAGAATAATTATATTTATTGATGTTTAGATCTCCTTTATAGACTCTAACTACCCTATGCACATAACTGCAGGGGTCTACGCACTTAGCTGCAAACTCCTACCCTAGGCCTCTGTGCACACAGCTACAGAGCCTCTTTCCTACACTAATACTCTTCACTCTTAGCTCTCACAGTTCCATTAATCAATGAATCTTCAAAACATATCTGGCTGAACTAAAAATTGTCTTAGAATATTCTAAAACATCCCTTTTTATACAATCCCATGGTCCGTGAACGAAGGGTGGATCTCATAAATCCAACTCAAGTTACATAAACTAAGGGTGGAAACCCTAGATTATGCTTTACATCTTCGCACTCCGTGACCACAAAATGCAGAGACTTTACACTATTTATACAAAAATTTGGCCTTTAACCCCAAAACTTGGGCTTTAAACCCCAAAATTGAACCTATGGGACCCATTCCCAACAATTCACATGCTTGGGTTTAACCACAAATTCTCAAGCACATCCTTTCCCTACATGTCTTTAAGTCCCTTATCATATTTCTCATAATTTTTCTTAGCAAAAATGTAAAGGAATATATAAAGCCATTCTTTTTCTTTCATGAGTTTCTGAATGACGTAATAATAATAATATCCTTTATGCAACCAATATGCTTCCAAGTCAACATACATAATAATTCAACATACAAGAAAAATAACCATTCATGCATCAACCTACAAGCAAGCATGTCGGCCCTTTAGGCCCTCATGTTTTAACCTAGCTCTGATACCATATGTAAGGTCCCACCTTACCAACCATCAATAGTATAGAGAAGTAAAGGTCACATTGAATACTATTACTCAATTTTTTATTTTCATTTTTATCCATAATGTGACTAACTTAGCTATCATGTAATCATGTTCCTTAAACTATTTCAATGTAAGAATATAACATAAGAAGTTGGGGATAACTTTTTGTTACCATCACAAAGTATATTGACCCGACAACATTTCCAAATTCATCAATTAAAATTCTCGATCCCAATTATTAAGCTAATGCTTCAACCATGATAATTGTATAATGAATGTTGCAACAAGAGAAATTAATGTTACCAATTTAGAAGCATATTATATTTCAAGATGTGTCAAGTAAATCAATAGACCTGCATACATTGGGCATAAGTAGTTGTTTTTACAGTCATTGAAGCACAAGAATGCACCCATGAATACATGCAGCTCATACGAAACTTATTATTCTCATTTGCACAAATTCCTATAGAATAAGTCACTGTAAAATTGTTTCCAACAATAGCCATTTTTTAAATGAAAGATTTAGATAATAAAAGTAATGCCTACCTTATTCTTTATTCACACTTCAAAAACTTATTAAATTTGGTTTCAAATTCATACAAAAACTCGCAAACATAGGAAACTACATCCATTAAATAATATATTCATAAATGTTCTATTGCATAAAAGCTACAATAAGTAGGACATTTACTCTAACAATTTGTATTCACAAAAACTACATAAATTAAAGTTTTGACAAACACTTTGCAAGAATGCAATTTATAGCCATTGAGGCCTTTTAACAAACACTTTGCAAACATGCAATCTACAGCCATTGAGGCATTTTGTCAAACACTTGGAAGTCACAATCTCTTAAGGAAATTCGACATGAATATAAGATTCTCCCTCAACCTATTTAGCTCATAACATTTATATATCAATTCTTAAAATGACAAAATATTAAATCAGTGACTAAATCATCTTATTCTTTCATCCAAAACTTTGACAACAGACATACAAAGTTGTCAGCAACAATCTCAAAAATCACCCAGATTTATGATCTGGGTTTTGAAATGTATTTTTTTGGAATCAAATCAGGTTTTAGAGGGCCTATTGGCATGGATACTCCCTGATTTTTTCTTGAATCAGTACAAAACCATGCATATATGCATTTTAAAAAAGTAACAAATATGTTGACTCCAGGAATTTCATTTACACTTTTTTCAAACAAATGGCATGCAAGCTTGAATCTACAACTATGAAAAGAAAATAACAACTATAATTAAATTATAATTACCTATGTATTGTCGAAATTCCTTTCAAAATCATTTCATCCACTATTAGTGATTTGAAGGGCTTTGAGATTCAGCAAACATTATTTTCATTCAATCATTCCTACAAACCCATGGCAAGCATCTTGAACTATTGCAATACATAATGATTGAAAATTACCTCTGATTCTCTTTAAAACTCTTGCTTTCCATCTTCTTCTTTTTTAACATTTTTATTTGAACAACTGATCAAGTGAATCCCCCTGGTATATTTTAGGTATGCATCCACTTCTTGCTCTGGTAGGCTGCAAGTTAACACTTATTCATACATAATGATAAAAATGTTAATAGCATTTCTCCTTCATATATTTTGTCAAATAATTTGCAAAATATCCTGAAACACTTTCTAAAACATGTCTCTAATTACATGAAACAAAACCATAACTCCTGAACTCTTACCCAAGTCCTTTGGAATTTCTTTATTTCCACTACCTTCAACAATATTTGTCTTTCGTTTCTCAAATGCTACAATAACAATCTTAGTACAATAGACTACACCAATAACAATTCCATAACATCTTGAGATCTAAACATCCATTCATATATACCACTCTTAGTCTTCATTTTCAACTATATAATAAGGTTCCAAATAACATGAGCTTAAACAAAAATTAGATGATTACAATAATTTAAATTTCTACTTTTTATTTTATGCTAAATCTATACTATAATTTTAGGACAATAAAAATTATACCTGAAGAGATATTCAACTCCATTCGCTAAGAATATGATCCATATTTGATCCCTTAAGCAAATAATTTCAACCATCCGATTTTCCACCCAACCATATCCAGGGAGAACTTCTCCCCCTGGAACCCCCGAGCTATAAGAGCTCACAAACAATACGAAGATATAGCAGTAGAGAGATATCCAAGGCAAGCTGAGGAAGATAAGTTTCACTTCCTCCCCACACCACTCATAGTTAGCTCCACTAGGTAGAGCTACATAGTAATTTAGTTTAGGAATTTCAAAATCATTTTGAAAGGAATTGGCTACTCTCCAAGTATCTCACTCTCATAATATTTTTCAAATCTCTCGAAGTCTTGGTATCACAATGCAACTCCCTCTCCCCTAAGTTGTAATAAATGAGAGACCTATATAGGAGGAGCAACAAATTATTCTCATAAAGGAGGAGTAATACGCATGCTTTGTATTCCATTTAGAGGAGTATAACAGATTCCATTAAGGAGAGGTATACATGCCTTCGTTAAGGATAATGTAACTTATGCATAAAAGAGAGAGTGTGAGGAATATTTTATGACATGTATTTAATGAGTGTAAGAGGAATACACCATTCTTTGATGAGTGCATAAAGATAGTGTAATGTATTCTTAAAAGAGAGAGATTTATATAAAGCCATGAGAGTCATCAAGGAGGGAGATGTGAAGTGATTGAGGACATGAAGGTGACTTACACTTCCATTTTAATAATAAAATCATAGTCTCATAAAATATAATAATAATATTAATAATATTGAGGATTAAGTCTATATTGAACTATTAGGATTGATTAATGATAAGTTAAATGATTTTCCTTTAACTATACTTGATTTCAAATTATGCAAGGTGACTTACTATTTTTGGAAAGTCATGCTTGAGATACTAGGCTTGACTTTCTATTTTTATAAAGTCACTCTAGGATTGTTAGAAAAGAGGTTTTATTAAGGAAATTCATCCCTGAGCTTCCCATGAGTGGTATTTTTCTTCTGGAGAATAGGGATTCCGCACCCCTATTGCATGCATATCCTGTCTTAGTAAATTGAGGACACCACGCCCTGATCTACTCTAAAGGTACAAGATTCCACACCTTGGTATTTTTAAATATTCACGACTATGCGGCCTAAATTTTTTATTATAGATACAAAACTCCACATCTTTATCTTTCATGGATTTAGGACTCTGCGCACTAATTTCCATGGCTTCTCATCTACTTTGCTTTGAAACTCCACATTTCAGCTTAAGGTATTGATTGTGAGCTCATACCCATCTGATGGTTCGTTGTTAAGGCTTTGTTCCAAGACCAGCACACATCACAATCTTATATGTCAATGGAATCAATGAATTTCATAATTAACTTTTCATATTTTACTAAAGATTGTGCATGACTTCCACAACCATTTTGGTTCTATAGAAATGACTTCTGCAACCATTTAAAATTTGAACATCCTCGCTTGAAAATAGTGATGTTCCATACCAAATCCTGTTCAATACAATACTAAGCATATAAAATCATAAAAATCATGTATAACGACTTCCATGGTCATTTATAGTTTGAGAATCCTTGTTTGCATATAACTATGTCCCTTGTCACATCCTTCTCATTACAAGATTAAACATATATAATAATATAAATCATGTATGATGCATAAATCATAATTAACCATATGTTCAACATAAGAATGACCATCCATGGATCTATGTGTCTCAATCTTGAATCAACATCTATGTCATACACCTATTGCCAAACTAAGATACCAAAAGAGAAAACATTGATAATATGCTACTAACCAAAATCAATTCTTATACACACAACAATAGATATTATCCTAAGCACACAACAATTAGGTGACCCAAACTAGGTTGGTAGCGTATAATTATGTATATAATTTTCTCGCGCATAATATTATATCATTATATCAAAACCACCCTCTCTAAGTGTCATCAAAGCTATCTCACCTAGAAGGGAAACTATAGTATAGAAGCATGAGGTAGTTTGTGGTGCCCAGTGAAAAGAGTGTTGCAAATAATAAAGGGAAGTGGTATTTAATCCAAAAAAAGTACATTATGTACACCAAAATAAATCCATTGTGTATATATTTATGAAATGGAGAAAGCATAGTATGTAGAATTAACTGATTTAACTGAGGACAAGTTCCATGTCACCTTAGTTAACTACCTCCAAGGAGTTTTTTGAAATAGGAAATCAAATTTTCTCTAGTTTGACCAAGGAGAAGTCAAACTGATATTTTCTTGCTGCATTATAAACATTCCATCTTAGTAAGAAAGGGATTATCAACCACCCCTATCCTAAACTTGTTGAACTCAAGCTTCCCTCTTGAGAAGCACTTGGTCAAAATTTCAACATCATGTTCCTCTGTTAGAATGTACCACAATAGCATAATCCACATCTATAGGCAATCCCATAGATGGTGATACCAAATATTAATATACTTGGATCAATCGTGAAAAATAATATTTTCAAATAGTTTTATGCAACTTTGATTATCACAGTAAATCACAATTGGATCCATCACTTGGCCAAACAAGCCAACAAGTATCTTTCTCATCTAGATCTTCTCACATGTTTCATGACTTGTAGCAACGTATTCTTCTTCTGCCACGCTAAGTGCCACAAATCAGTACTTCTTGTGGACCTATTGTGGTACTCAACAACCCCCCATTATCCTTAGACTTAGGAGAAAGAATAATGGGAACCCTTTAAAATTTTTTAGGGAAGAATCCTTCCTTGTTTGTGTAGAAATTTCCCACTGTATATCACCAGGTAATGAAATGTACTAAAGCAAAACACTTGATCTACTTCTAAAAAATTTAGCAGAAGCTTGATCGAACATGAGAAACATCAAGCATGAATAGATATAAATGAGATTGAGAAGTAATCAACCATAATAAAGAAGATATATCACTGGGGAAAGCACCAGCCTAAAACCCCAACTCTGTATTATCATACAAGTGGAAATCTTGTTCAAGTTACAAAAAGAATTAGCTCTCAAGCTATCCTTCTCTCTCTGCACTCAAACAATACAACTCACAGACTCAATAGACATAGAACATATCTTGCTCAAGCCGTCCAAGCCTCCTATTTCCTTGTGCAGTTTTGATTGGGATCCAATGATAACACATGTGTGAATTGGCCTCATCACACTCACTGCAACCTCAGGTCCAACTCCGTAATCCATAAGGAATAATATTCCTTTTGCATTGAAGGAATATTCACCAAGGAATATCCTAGCAACTAATAGTGCATTGTCCCTCCATCTAATCTCAACCCGGTCTCTGACTGAACTGACATGCATGAGTTATCCATGAGTGAATACTCAGTTATCTAAATTACAATAGTTACATGCATGCAAACTTAACTAACTGAACTCTCATTAATTTAGAAAACTATTAAGTTAATCTAACTGGACTTGACTAAGTTAAACTAAGTCAACTGATTACACCTCAATATTACAACTCATCCTTATCTCTTTAACTGAAGGTTAGATTCCTCAATTAATGGATAAATTGTTGCATGTCCTCGCATAGACTTCAAGTTTGATTTTCCTTAACTAACTAACTCAAGATGAATTAATTAATTAATTTTCAAGCTGCTGTTGATATCAAACTCGAATTTTATTTCCTATATTTAGTCCAAGGATTGACTAAAAATAAGAAGGGATCTCGAAATGCTACTTTTAGAAAAGCTACTTTTCACACTTTCACTTTTCACCCATTGTTGCTAAGACCTCCAATGGTTGAACTGCTATTTATAGCAATGCTATTTTTAGCATTTCTTGTTGCACACTTTTCAACACTCCCTCTCAACAAGAAATGGATTATCAGCAACCTTGATCCTGTCTCTGTGGAACTCGGACTTGCATTTTGACAATTCCTTAGTCAAAATATTTGCATCCCGCTCCTTGGTCGAAACATACTACAATATCATGATTCTCGTGAACACAGAGTTCCATAGATGATGGTAACGAATATCTATATGCTTGGACCCGTCATGAAACACTGGATTCTTAGAGAGTTTTATGCAACTTTGATTATCACAGTATATCACTGTAGGATCCATCATCTCACCAAACAATCCCACTAGAATCTTCCGCATCCAAATGGCCTCACATGCTACCTGACTCGCAGTCATGTATTCAGCCTCTGCTAAGCTAAGTCCAACTGATCTCTGTTTCCTGCTATACCAAGAAATTGCAGCTGAACCAAGGTTGAAGATTCCCCTAGAAGTGCTCTTTCGGTCTGATCGACTACCAACTCATTCCGCATCCTTGAAGCCTTGCAACTTCACTCACTCTGTATGTTTGTACCATAATTCATACTGTGTAGTGCCTCTACGATATCTTAGTGCATGCTTCGCTACCTTCTAAAACAATTTGGTAGGCTGAACCATAGCTTGACTTAGTTGGTTACTGCAAAGCATAATCAGATCGTGTGTTCACGAGATACATGAGTGAACCCACTAGCTTCCGATAAATAGTAGAAGCTACTACCTCACCTGAAGTAGCATCCTCCTTCCTCTAGTTCCTAGCTAGAAGAGTCTACTTGGGCTTGGACTTCTCCATGTGAAAGTGCTTGAGTATCTCATTGGCATACTTGCTTTGAGACACAAATACTTCCCCATCTTTCTACCACACTTCCATGCCTAGAAATTAGTGCATGAGGTCCATGTCCTTCATCTCGAACTCTCTTGCAAGGTCCTCTTTGTAATACGGTATCAGTTAGTCACCGCCTGTCAAAATCATATCATCAACATAATGTACAGTAATCAATGGCTTACCATCTACCATGATGTGGTATAGGTTCACCTCTACCTCACCCTTGGTGAAGCCCAAACCGGTGAACTAACTGTTGATCCTAGTATACCAAGCACAGGATGCTTGCTTCAACCCATATAGTGCTCACTTGAGTCAGCAAACATGCGACTCACGATCGAAGGTCTCAAATCCTTTGAGCTGCTCAATGTATACCTCTTCCTCAATATTCCCATTCAGGAATGTCGTCTTCACATCCATCTGATGGATCTTCCAACCCATCTGAGCTTATAGAGCTAGCATCGATTTTATAGATGAGTACCTTGCTACGGGAGAAAAGGTCTCATTGTAGTCGATCCCCTCAACCTGTGAGAAACCTCAGGCAACAAACCTTACCTTGTGTTTCTAAAAACTACCATCAGATGCCTGCTTTACCTTGTAAATCCATCAGGAACTAACCACTAACTTGTTCGCAGGTCTAGGGACAACATCCCGCACACTGTTCTGCATGATAAAATCATACTCTTCTACCATTGCATCAACCCAGATTGGTTGTTGCACTACCTCCTAAAAATAAGAAGTTTTGGTTGTCATGCACTCCCCAACCAGGGCCATGAAGCCAGTGTATCTCTCAGGAGATCTCCTCTGTCTCCACTGAGAGGATGGCTAGCCCACATTCTCTCTCATATCCTACATCAATCTGTTAGCTTCCTGCGACGTTTCTGCCTGTCTCTGGAAGACTCTGTAGCAGTGGTGGTCTCCACTACTAGATCCTCTGCATGTGGTTGATCCACATAATTAGGAAGCTCCTCCTCCTTTGGAACTAAAAGTTCCTTATCACTATGCAGCTCGAGCTCCCTCTCAAGTGAAACTTGCATGTCTCTCTACTCATCGAACTTCAGATCCCTGCACACTACTGTCCTCTGACTGGCAGGCAGAAATAGACGATAGTTGTGGGGTGTATCTATGTAGCCCATAAGTATCCCCAACTCAGCTGTTGGGTCTAGCTTCTTTCGAGCATCTTTGGTCACATGACAGAAAACTAGTGATCCAAAGATACGGAAGTGACTCACATCTGGTCACCTCCCTGAAAAATCCTCCATTTTTGTCTTCATCCCCAAGACATGATGAGGACTTCTGTTATGAATATACACTGTTGTATTGCATGCCTCAGCCCATAGATGAAGTGGTAGGCTTTTTTCATGCAACATCACTTGAGCTTCTCCCACAATAGATCCATTCTTCCTTTCCCCCACCCCATTCTGTTGTGGGTTATGAGGTGTCGTCAATTCCTGTTTAATTCCTTCTGCAACATAGAAGTCTTTAAACTACTGGGGAACATACTCTTCACAATTGTTGCTACGTAAGGCTTTTATTTTCTTGCCAGATTCTTTCTTTGTCGAGGCTTTAAACTAACAAAACCACAAGAAGGTCTGATCCTTCTTTTGCAAAAAGTAGATCCAACATCGACGAGAAAAATCATCAATACAATTAACATAGTACCTTTGCTTAGTGGTGGAGGCTATAGAGAATGGTCCACATAAATCTAAGTGAACTCGCTCCAGGATTGCTCCAGCTCTACTATCCCGATCGTGAAAGGAAGCTTTCACATACTTACCCAGGGTGCATCCTTTTCATGTATCTGTTTGCTGTAGTTTTCCCTTGGGTAAGTTAGTAGAAATTTGTTGCATGATATTCAAGGCCCCATGATGCAAGTGGCCTAGTTTTCTATGCCATAGCTTGCCAAAATCTTGGCTTTGCACCACATCTGCTTTGGAACTTAGTGCAACATAGTCATCTACCTCCAACTTGTAGAGATTCTTTACTCAAATCCAAATTCACTTGGTTTGTCTGGTGCCGATATGCCTCAAGAACACTTTTCCTTTACTAAATACTACATCATAGCCTTTATATTCTAGCATAGCAATAGACACAAGATTATTTTTCAGACCTGGTACATACTTAATAGCAGATAGGGTGAGAGGAGCACCATGCTCCCTCTGAAACACAATTGTACCTTCACCTAAGACACAATATTTTCCATCATCACCCATATCGTTTCACATCTGGAGATCCTTCTCCTCCAACGTACTGTAAATATTATTGTCACCCTACATGTGGAAAGAAGCTCCACTATCCAAGTACCAAACACATCCCACCATGGATGAAACCATGCACACGATAAGCAAGAAATCTAGATCCCTTTGAGGAACCCTTCTTGGACTTCTTATGTGGAAAATTCATAGCATAATGGCCCACTTCATGACAGTGAAAGCATCACACCTTCAAATTGTCAACCTTCTTCCCACCATGAGAAGATTTGGATTGGAATGCCTTCCCTTTCCCTTTCTTAGCTTTACTCGCTAAAGCTATATTTTCTTCATCATCTTGTTTTCATGAAGATCCATCCGTGGTGCTCAGCCTTATCTCCTCTTGCATTAAGTCCGACCAAAGTTGTTCCCAATCTGGCAATTTATCTCTTCCATTAACCGAGTCCTGGTAGCTATGTCATCTCTTAGGAAGACCAAGGAGTGCTAGACTCACCATGTCATCATCAATAGTCACAACCCCTACACTTGCAAGCTCATCCTTGTAGGTGGTGAGCTTGTTCAGGAACGTAGAGATTATGTCACCCTTTTTGCACTTGATCTTTCAATTTTTTTCCTTTAGCGCCAGCTTCCTCTAATCGATGCTATTCTGATAAAGATATTTCAATGTTTTCCACATTGAAAACAGAGTCTCCTTTCCATGGAGGCTCGAGACAATGTGATCTTGAACTCCCTCCAACAGGATTCTCCTTGCTCTAGCCACACACCTTTTCCATTCTGCCAGTTGAGTAGCATCAGTCGGCTTTTGGACTTCTTGATCAATGAAGTCCTTAAGACCGTTATATTCCAATACTATCTCCATGTGATCCTTCCAAGCTATATAACTCGAACTACCATCAAGGCATATTCGAGCCTTAAACCACTAAACACCATCGGTGAAATAGATGCGATAAGAACTCAATTCAATATTCAAAAACCAAACTTCATACTTCTCCTACTTGTATATTGTTCTTCCTTGATCACCTTTGCTCTGATACTATGTAGAAATTTCCCACTATAGATCACCCGGTAATGCAATGTGCTAAAGCAAAACACTTGATCTACTTCTACAAACAATTTAGCGAAAGCTTAATCAAACATGAGCAACATCAAGCATGAACCAATATAACTGAGAATGAGAAGTAATCAAACATAACACAGAAGATATATCACTGGGGAAAGCGCCAACCTAAAACCCCAACTCTGTATTATCATACAAGTGGAAATCTTGTTCAAGTTACAAAAAGAATCAACTCTCAAGCTATAGTGCTCTCTCTACACTCAAACAAGACATCTCAAAGACTCAATAGACATAGAGTATATCTTCCTCAAGCCCTCCAAGCCTCCTATTTCCTTGCGCAGTTTTGATTGGGGTCCAATGATATCACATGTGTGAATTGGCCTCATCACACTCACTATAACCTTGGGTCCAACTACGAAATCCATAAGGAATAATATTCCTTCTGCATGCAAGGAATATCCTAGCAACTGATAGTACAATGTCCCTCCATCTGATCTCAATTTGGTCTCTAACTGAATTGACATGCATGGGTTATCCATGAGTGAATACTCAGTAATCTGAATTATAGTAGTTACATGCATGCAAGCATTAACTAACTGAACTCTCATTAATTTAACAAATTGTTAAATTAATCTAACTAGGCTTGACTAAGTTAAATTAAGTCAACTGATTACAACTCAATATTACAACTCATCCTTATCTCTTTCACTGAAGGTTAAATTCCTCAACTAATGGAGAAACTATTGCATGTCCCCACATAGACTTCAAGTTTGATTTTCCTTAACTGATTAACTCAAGATGAATTAATTAATTAATTTTCAAACTGCTATTGATATCAAAATCGAATTTTACTTCCTATGTTTAGTCCAGGGACTGACTAAAAATAAGAAGGGATCCTGAAATGATATTTTTAGAAAAGATATTTTTAGCACTTTCACTTTTCACCCATTGCTGCTAAGACCTCCAATGGCTGAACTGCTATTTATAGTCAATCTATTTATAACAATGTTATTTTTAGCATTTTCTATTTTTAGCATTTCTTGTTGCACACTTTTCAACAGTGTAGATAAAACGTGATAAGTTTTATATTTACTCGTTTATTTTTTAGTAAAATAAGAAAGTTTATGAAAAGGGCACAAAACCTTTTAGGAATCCTTTTCTAGTTTTAGGAGATATTACAAGTCTTACGAATCGTGAAATAATAACAAATAAGTGAAAATATCATAAAAGGATTGGTCTTATTAAAGCCTACGCGCAGTATTGATAGCTTCAAAGAATATCAAAACAACAACAATCTGTTTGCGAAAAGTTGATAAACGAAATAGTGAAAAGCCGATAAGCAAACTAATGAAAAGCCAAAATGGGAAATGATGAAACCAATATCGCAATATGTCGAAAGCTGATATCACATTCCATCAATTGAAGGATGCCGATATTGTATTCTATTAAAACTCTAGTATTTCTATAACATAGATCTTGCACCTATATGTTTTTCGTAAATGAAAGATCCCTGAGTTATGTTAATATCACTTCATACCATACATCGATAAAAATATTTTCCGATATAATGACAAGTATTAGCATCACGTGAAGAAATGTTTGAAAATTAAATGAGCACTCTACGTAGTTCTAATTTCAAGGTTTTTTGATTATTTGTAATAATTTTGAGTTAATATGAAAGGATTTTCCATAACGTTTGCATTGAATTGATATGACTCTTTGCATATCTCAAAGCTCTTGCTGCTTATCTTGGTTTGTTTCTTTACAGGTAGATTCCAATAAAGAGCACTTAAAGTACATGTCAAGAATAATCAAGGTGAGGAGGATACTACATGCACTTAGGATGTAGGTTCTTCCTCTTGGGAGGAAATATATAAACTATACAAGGATGAAAATCCAAGAATAATCGTGAAGTAGGCTGCTATTGTTGATGATTCTCCTCCAAGTAACAACGGCACATGGAATGACGTGGTCAATTCATTTCTCTAAATAATTATTGCGCACCCCAAAATTATACCATATAAAGATATGTTGAGATGGGTTGTTGACCATCTAGACATTATTGAAAGAACACTTATAACTCTGAAGAAGAAAATTATTGGGTCTTTTAAAGCTGAGGATTTAACGAAAATGTATCATCTACCTCAACCTCAAAATAAATATGATACACAATTCATCCAAAAATTCATGCAAGAGAATTTGAATCATGCAGAGCTCATCAAAGAATGGAGAAGAGACCCAAACAAAAACAAGCAAGAGGATAGGGGTATGTATTCATTAGCCTCTATTTTTGTCCCTTTCTCTCATATTGTTGCTATGTTATGTCACCTTTATGGTTGTCCAAATATGTAAAAATTCTCTAAAGAATGGGTGTCATTGATAGAAGCCTCTACCGATGGCTATATCATGGATTGGATGACTATTTTATCCAATAATTTGACAACAACAATATGTAACTATAGACAAAAGCACAATGTTCATGAAAGAAGGACTCCTTCTTTCTTTATGAGCACCTATGTCATGGACACAATTTGTTTTTCGTATGATTTTCCATCTCTAGGATGGATGTGGACACACCAATTTCCTAGTCCTATATCTATTTATCTTGATATCCTTTAGGAAACCAAATATCATGATCACTTCTACAAATTTTGTCATGAGGTCATTCTACCTATCCATAAAGGGGTCTTTGGCAGAAAATCCCCTAGACTTACTGCAAAAGCCAATAAATACTTAAAGCCTATAGGAAAGTGGTTTGGGGAAGAGTAATTTGCTTACATTCGGGTTTTTGGTAGCCTTGCCCATCCTCATGTTTTTCCCCTTTTTGTCCTAGATAAATTGTTGGCCAAGGAAGTTGCTTATCAAACTATTCGTAAGGGTTTAACTAAAGGACTTAATGATACCAAGAAATCTACCCGGCCATGTTTTCCTATCCCAAGTGTTACCTATGCCTTAGATAATTTCAATCATTCCTTAGTTGAAATTGAACAATTAAAAGCCTTCAGTTTTCCAACCATATTAAACAGGCCATATGAACCTAATTGTGTAGAAAAATATGTTACAACACACGCTAGGTGCAAACCATTTTCAATGATTTGTTTGAAAATGTTCCAGAGTATTATATGGTAGAAAAATTGGTAGAGTACCACCTAAGTCCTGACGAATTGATTAGATTCAATCAATATTGTCAGGGAAGAATAACCCTTTTTCCATAATCCCTGTTCAAATGATTTCAACAGAAATTAGAAGTTTAAGATGCATCAACTTCCTCTTCAAAAGCTCCAATTATTTCTCAAGCCTCTGAAAGAGCTACTATAGCTGTTGAGAAAACAAGTGAAATTAAATAGGAGAACAAATTGGATGAAATATGGAAGGAGTTCAACTGTGTTTCGACAACTAAACAAACTCGGGTTATAGGTATCTCGACCGATATACAAGTAGAACATGTTGCAATTAGTAGAGAGACAAAACAGGTTCTAGAAACTATAGGGACAACATCGTTTACTGTTGAGGCTTCCCAAGGGAATACTATTCCTAGAACTCATGAGAATAAACTTAATGGAAAAATTGTCAATCAATCAACTCGGGTTGATGATATGGAAATAATTTGTGCATTCCTTATTGCCGAGATAGTCCTCAAGATTAAAGAAATCCTACATTTGGATGTATTTTACAGTCCAAAGCATAAAGAAATAATGAGGAGGTAAAGGAAGAAAAGAAAGTTAGATCAATCGCAAGATCTAGTTTCAAACGAAACTCCTTTCCTAGTCCTTTGGAAAGGAGCTCAAACTGCCTGTGACGAGGAATTGAACATATTATCTTAGCTCACAGGAGCTTACGATAGTGCTACCATTGATAAAGTTGCAAAAATACAATTGCTAATGAAATAAAAAGATCAAAGGATTGTGCAATTAGAAAAAACTTTCCAGATTGAAAAGAAAGTAATTGAGCAACAATGGCAAGAAAATCTTACCGAGTTACATAATTTTTTTAATGATTTAAGATATATCTGTATCATAATGAGAAGAAGAAGAATTATGGGATTTTATCCTCACTACATCAAAAAACGAGGAGGAAGAAGAAGCCTTACATGTAGAGACTAAGAGTAGAAAATCCATTGATTCGTCTTCTTAAGGTGTAAAACAAAGACTAGTTACTCTTGTCAATAAGGATAAAAACACAACGAATAAATCTCCTCCAAAATCTACTGAATCAATCCCATGCTTTTCCAATTGTCATTCTACATAAAAAAATATTATTGTTTCTAATAAACATATAGAGTATAATATTGTGGAAGATATGAAGAAATTAAAAGCCAATATTTTCATGTATAAGGTAAGTAAACTTAAACAGAAACAAAAGTTTTTTTCTCAAAGAATTAAATGTTTTCCTTACATCTTCTTTGCAACCGAAAAAACCTCATTAGAAAAGGAAATCCTCTAGATGATACTCCTAACAAAATTGATGCCTCATATGTGATTCTATTTGGAGATCGGTCCAATTCTCATACCCATCTTTTTTTATTAACCTTTGATATTCTAAATAGATTGAGGTGCTTCCTGAAATATAATGCCATATTCAGTTTGTCTCAAACTAAGCATAACACCTGGAAAATATGTTGTGCGAATTGTGCAATTAGAGATAACCAAAGTTAAGATCATAGGAGAATTAAACTATATTTTAATAAGATTATCCTCAAATTCAAGGGTGTTTCATATTATTGATATTTTGATTGTTGATATTCCTAAATTTTACAGTCTTATTTTAAGGAGTGATTGGTCTGATAAATTACATGGTTATTTCACCATAGATTCGTCACATATCTAGCTTCCTTACAATGTCAAACCAAATCAAATTCAAGTAGAGAGAGAAAAGCGTATGAAACACTTGATTAATGATTTGGATGAAGAGAATGAGCCTGTAGTTTTTACAAATAACATCCTTGGCAATTATTCTTTAGAATCTTTATTTGGAATTTTTATAGCTCAAGAATCTCCTTTTCTAGCAGACTATGTTTCTTCTCAAATTGAAAATTATTCGCAAACAAATTTGACTAAGTGTATTAATGTTGTAGATATTGTTGTAAATAAGCATGAATCTTCATTTTGGACGCTTTATTTTGATTTTTCTAAATATAGTGAAGTGCAGGAGCTGAATGTATATTAATAAGACCTACTAGTGAAAAACTTATGCTAACATCTAGGCTAGAATTTGAATGTACTAATAATATTGAAAAATACAAAGCATTAGTACAAGGATTGTCTAAAGCGATAAATCTTGGTGTTGAATATCGTCAAATCTTTGGTCATTATAAAATCATTATAAACCAAGTCAGAAACAATATCCATTGTGTTTCAAATCACCTTAGGCATTATCAATCCTTAATTCAAAATCTTAATTCACATTTTGTAGTGTTCAATATTTCTCCAATACCAAGAATACAGAACATGAGTGTTGATCTTTTGGCCAATGTCGCATCTAAATTAATCCCACTTCAATATTTTAGTCCAGATAGATTTTTTGTAGAGTTGATTTTTCTCCCATCCATTCTCGATAATGTTACCAATTCGTGTGTATTCAATGATGATGGAGGTATCCTATATTTTATAACATCTGAAAAATCCTAACTTGACCAAGTAATTGATAAGGATGAACATGATTCTCAATTGAATAAATCAAAGGAAAAACATTCTCTGCCAAAACATGTAGTTAAGCTTTAGGATATTTATGATCCTAAAGATAAATTTAAAAATGTCAACAACTGCAAACTTCAAACCTCAACTTTGTTATTTGAATTAGTTAACCTAAGATCTGTTATAAAACCCCAAAATATTAACTTAGGTCTTGGTCTCTCATCTAAAGAAAGAAATGCCTTTATTCATCTATTAAACAAATATAAAGATATATTTTCTTGGAATTATCAAGATCTGAAAACTTATGATGCCTCCATCATGCTACACATTATCCCAATGGTACCATATGTTAAACCCATTCACCAAAAACTTAGGAAGATACATCCGAATTTGGAAACTTAGATTATAAGTGATTTGAATAAACTTCTAAAGGCCAAAACCATATTTCTAGTGAGACATTCCAAATGGGTTTCCAATCTTTCACCAGTTAGAAAGAACAGTGGTGATATTCACATTTGTATTAATTTTAGGAATTTAAATAAGGCATGTAAAGAGGACAATCTCTACCTCCCATCAATGGAACAAGTTTTGCAATCAATTGTTGGTTATGAATTTGTTAAACACACATGGGGAGCAACATAGATGTGAAAGATAAAACATGCAATACCATTTTATTAACAATTTGATATACATTTATAGTACATTATGTGACCGTTGGGATTCACATCCCAAGGTCTCTTGGACTGTTTTTGTCCATTCGACTTGCACACTAACCCATTTAGGATTAGGTGTCCAACATTCCCCCCCTTAATCCGAAGGGTTATGTATGAGTGCAAGAAGAGAGCTGTAATACAAAATGTGCAAAAAATGCATCGTAGCACTAGGCTGAATGTGCTCTCTGAAATGTTGGTATAAAGGGCGGTGGTTTAAGGATGGCCACTAACACTGGAACGCTTAGTGCAGTTCCCAGAACTCTTCCAAAGATGGCAAGAAGCTGGAGTCTTCTGCTAGAGGAAGTGATCATATTTTTTTAAAGAGGGAAACCTTCAACCATAAAAGGGAGGTCTCACCCCGCATAAAAGGTAAAACTTCAACCTGAAAAGGGAAGTCTCAACCTGTGATGGTTTAAGGATAACCAACAACTCTGGAATGCTTAATGCAATTCCTGGAACTCTTCCAAAACTGGCAAGAAGCTGGAGTATTCTGCTAGAGGAAGTGTTCTCAATTTTGTTCCCGGAACTCTTCCAAAACTGGCAAGAAGCTGAAGTCTTCTGCTAAAGGAAGTGTCCCAGATCGCCAACTGAAAGCATGTTCACGGGCATCTTTGTCTCTGGCTACAACTCTGAAACTGGTGTGGCAGGTTGTGGCTCAGGCTTGCTTGATGTGGATTTGAAGCTTGTAGATGACCATCATTTCCCCCCCTGTCAGATACAAGGTGAGAAGATGGATAAAACTCAACTGCAGGACTGTTCAATACTCTGGAACAAGTTCTGACATGTGTTTGGAATATCTTCTTGGCTGTTGATGCCCATTGCCAAGAAGCGATCCATCCTAGATGAATCTTTGTCCTTGTAGGACGTTTGTTTTTTAAGCATCTGTTTGAAGAATGACTGGTTTTATGACAATGCTTACATGGATGAAGATCAAAACAATGATCTTTCATATGGCCAACTCCGTCACAGTGTTGGCATTTTACAAACTATTGTTATTGCTGTTGCTGTGGAAGAGGGGTAGAATCTGGAACAGCTGAAGATGAACTGTCATAAGGAGGAGGTGAACTGTCATGAATGAATCCAACACTTTGAAACTGAATGGGCTTTGAGTAGTCTGGAATATGAAAGGACAAGTCCTTGTCATATCCAAGACCAGTTCTGTGCTTGTTGTGGACAAAGCTGTTCCCAAGGTCTGATGATGGGGCTTGGGAAGTGCAGACTGAGTTTCTGCATCTGCATGTACAACTGCTGCTTTATCTGAATGAACTGTACAATTAACACATGCTGCTAATGGGGTGGTTGTCTCAATGTTCTGAACAAAAACAGGTTTAGAAGGGTCTATTTTTGATGAAGCTCTTCTTTCTGAGCTGTGATTCAAGTTGTAAAAATCTATCTTTTCCTGTGCATTTTGTAGACATGTCTGAATTTCTGAAAGAGATCCTTTGCTGATTTGTAATGTGTCATCAATAGTAGATTGTATAAGAGTTTTCATGAACTCTAATACTTCACTGGTTCTGGCCATTTTTCTTCAATGTCACTGAAAAATTGATCACAATTATTACTTAATGCAGAAAAGTAATATCCATGTATAGTACATAGCAATATCTTGTATAAATATGCAGCAAATGAATCAGGGAATCAATACATATATATGTAGATAGAGACTATAATGAGTTTTAATACTACAACTGGGGCAACAGCAACTGCAAACTTGCTTTGATCCTTCAAGTTCTCCTTCACTTTCAAATCAGAACATGCATTACCAGGATCTTCACAACTTCTATGCTTATAAACATACATGCTCTATTTTGCCCAATTCAAAATTAGACAATCTCTTTTTAATTCACTCTTTATGCGGAAGCTTTCTTTCATATTTATGGTTATAAAATGAAAATCCACAATAATCATTCATAAAACATCAAATTGTTTATCAATCAGATTTTAAATGCTTCATAACACCAGAACTATGCTTTAAGTCCCTCATTCATTTCATCACCAACATTTCTCATGAGCTTATACACCATCACAAATTCTTCCTGCATGTGTTGGATTCAGTTAAATGCGCCCTTGAGTTATCATAACAACTTAACAAAGTTATTTAAACCCAAATTTGGAAGTCAACCAACTAATTGTGCCCTTAAATTTACCACAGTCTTCATTATTATCATAATGGAACTCCATTAACCCAATGCATTACAATTTTTTACATGTTTACAAATTTCATTGCAATTTAACATTCTTTGGACTTAAAATTGCCATCTGTATAAGCGTCTTACTCAAAGCTCAGGACCACATAATGATTCCAATTTTCATACCTTTATATCTAAGTTCTTGCCCAGAAATGAACTCTATTCCTCAGCGCAAATTTTCCTCTTTCCTTGTATGGAGATTCACCAATCAAAATCGATTTAGGCAATCGATCTTTCACAGAGTCTGTTACTCTGCCAGCTCTTATAAACAACAATCTACTCATGTGATTTCACTTACCTCCACGACCTTCAAAACTATTGAACACTATACAACATGCACCATACAATGCATGGTGACTGAAATGAAAGGAAATGCTAATGTTGCACTCAACGCACGGTATTCAACCTATATATAATTTATATTATATATATATTATATATATATATTATATATATTATATATATAATATATATATATATATATATATATATATATATATATATATATATATAATATATAATCTGAAGAACCACCATATAACAAGGAAGTAATGACCCTTTCAAGAATTATTCCTTTCAGAAACCGTCAAACTGTTCAAGTTCCATTCATCGCATGACCTTAAAAAACAACATGCATAGAGACGGATGTATTCCCATGATGCTTCAATGCATTGCAAAGATTACATTTGAATTAATGTAGAGGTACAATGCAGGGCATTCCCTTTCTGGCGTATGGATCTCGATGGACTCAGATTCACAAAGATTTGAAAGATTTGAGATTCAAGAAGAAAATGAAATGAAACTTGAGTGGGACAAAAGAATTGTATGCATTCAACGGACATAAGACAGAACAGGGATAACTCTGAGTGAGAGCGGGAAAATAGGAGTTACAAATGAGCATAGAGATAAATTATACCATGTTAGGATAGAGGCAGTGCAGCGGATTAGTTGAGAACGACAGAGGAGATTTTCTATGCAGAGAGCCGCTATAGGAGCAGCGTTCAGACCAGTCAGTACGCAGTCTCAGGTGTTACCCAGATTATAGCACAGAGGGTAGACCCTAATTATCACACAGAGGGAAGATGTGTCAGGCTATAGAAATGTAGAGCATGGGCAGAATAGGCACGCATGCAGGTGCATATTAGCCAGACAGTTTGTAGCATGAAATGAAATAGGGATGCACACAATAATAACAATTCTATCTGCAGGAATGTAGAACTGACATGCACAGAGAGGCCACAAAACAAGTGGCTCAAATTGGAGCAGGACCACCAATCGCCTGCTCTGATACCATGTTAAACACACATGGGGAGCAACATAGATGTGAAAGATAAAACATGCAATACCATTTTATTAACAATTTGATATACATTTATAGTACATTATGTGACCGTTGGGATTCACATCCCAAGGTCTCTTGGACTGCTTTTGTCCATTCGACTTCCACACTAACCCATTTAGGATTAGGTGTCCAACAGAATTAATGTATTTTTTAGATGGATTTTCATGATACAATCAGATCCTTGTCCATCCAGGACACCGATTAAAAACTACGTTCAAAACAAAGTGGGGAACATATGCATATCAAAAAATGCCTTTTGGATTAATGAATGCTGGAAATGCATTCCATAGATCAATGAAAATTGCTTTCAAAGGGTTTTTCAATAAAACTATTGTGTTATATATAGATGATAGTACCATATATTCAAAGAAAATAAATAATCATTTGGATTACTTAAAGCATATATTTGAAAGATGAAGAAGGTATGGAATTTTCCTAAACCCCAATAAATCATTTTTTCCTCTCTTAGTGAATGTAAACTCCTTATTCCTATTGCATCCAAACATGGAATTTGTATTTATCTAGAAAGAATCAAAACAATTTCAAAAATTCCATTCCCACATACCAAAAGATCAATGCAATCTTTTCTTGGCCAAATCAATTTTGTTAAGAGTTTTGTCCCCGAATTTTCTCAAATTGTCCTACAATTACAAAAAATGATAAAAAAGGATTCAATTTTTAAATGGGGTGATCATGAAAGAGAATCATTTAAAGCAATCAAACAAGATGTAATTGATGCCCATTCTCTATCAACTCCCAATTTTTCTGATCAATTTATTTTATATACTTTTTCCTTTGAATTATCATATGTAGCAGTCTTAACACAACCAAATGAACATAAAATTAAAGCTCCTATTGCTTTCTTCAGCTCAAATTTTCAAGGAGCTGAATTAAATTATTGAGGAGTAGAAAGTAAAGCCTTTGTAGTTTACTAGGTTACTGCATTACAATAATATGATCTAGAAATCAAACATGCTAAATTTGTAAAAGGTCAAGGTTTTTGCAGGTTAGTCATAGGAATGAATGATACATCAATAGATGATGTAACAGGTAATATTGAACAAATCACAAAGGTACTCCCTATTAATTACTTAGTCTCAATATGTTGACTTAATCTTTTATTTGAAAAATGGTTATGCTCCACTTGAACTAGATGTTAAGAAAAAGGGAGCCTTCAAATTGAAATCCAATGAATATCAACTCATCAATGATGTGTTATTTAGAAAAAATATGATTCTATTTTGTTAAGATGCTTGGAGATACAATGGATCACAAAATTCTGTATGTTGGATACTACTAGCCAACTTTATTCATAGATACCCACATGTACATAAGAATATACAATTTTTTTCAAACTACTTTAGGAAGGCAGAGGAAACCTTCCATGCCCTTGCAACTAGTTAACATCGAACAACCTTTAGAGAAATGGGGATTGGACATAATAGGTGAGATCGTTCCTCATTCTTCCAAACAACATAAGTATAGTTTGACTGCAACAAATTATTTTACAAAATGGGTAGAGGAAATACCTCTGAAGCTAGCGAATTCTGAGAGCATTATTGAATTCATTGATCAATTTATTATGGCCAAGTTTGGTATCTCTCATGCTCTTATTTTTGGTAATGCTTCTTATTTTTCTGGAAATGCAATCATTGAATTTGCTTAAAATATAGTATTTAACCTTAATTATTCCAAAACTTATTACCCTCATGGAAATGGCTTAGCAGAATCCACTAATAAAAATATTATAAGGATCACTAAAGGGACTATCGACCAAAATCAAATGAATTAGCACAAATATCTAATATTTTCTTTATGGGCGGATAGAATAACTAAGAAAACTTCAATAGGTACTTCTCCTTTTCATTTAGTATAGAATAAAGAACCTATCATACCTCCAAATCTATCTCTTCCCTCATTAGCCCTAGTCCAATTTATTGAAGAACCATCTTCTTCTGCTTTACAATTACGAATGTCTCAAATCCTTAAGCTCGAAGAAGAAAGAAATAAAGCTAATCTAGTCCATGCTCACCATCAACAATTGGTCAAATCTTCATTTGATGTCAATTTAGTCAAAGATAAAAATTTTGAAATCGGAGACTTAGTTTTGAAATGGGATAAAGTGCACGAGGACAAAGGAAAATATACAAAATTTCAAAAACTTTGGTTTGGTCCCTTTCAGATTTTTGAGAAGATAGGTCCATCAACTTTCATATTGAGGGTTTTATAAGGGAAGAAGGAAATTCTTCCTGTTAATGTACTTATACTCAAAAAATATTTTTCTTGAAAGAACATACGTTCTTTTGTACAATATGTACATATTTTTAGATATCATTTCCTTTCATTACTAAAAGTACTACACTTTTGAAAAAAACTTTGGAAGTTTCTCTTTATTTTTGAATTGTTAAAATTATTTAAGGAACAATTTAGAAAGAAAAATTTTAAATTAGAATCTAAGTAATGAATCTATTTTAAAGCTTTGAAACAAGATAATCATTTAGTTGTGAAATCTTTTGGTTTGAAACTCTTTAAAAATCATTTTTTTGTGAATTGGTTTTGAAAAGTTATCTTTATAAAGTAATAAATTAATATGAAGTCTTTAGCATATTTTACTTAACTAGGTCACCAAGACTCATAAAGAGTGAATGAAACCTCCCCATCCATTTATTTTTTAAAAAAAATCAGAGGGTAATTCGAAAATATAAAAAAGTTAAAATTAAGAGGTCCCATCACGAGCATCCTTACCATTATCATATGAAACTAATAAAATTTACATTTTGACTATTGGCAACCAAACCAAGATAGTGGCTTTTAGTCTCTAGATTGTGAGACAAGAGACCTTATCATGAGTCAGCTTGTTCAATTTTATTACAACTTGTCAATGACATTATCATTTTATTGCTACCAAACCAGGATAATGACTTTAAAGTAAAAATAAAAAGGAAATTCATCTCTAAATAATGTTATTATAATATCGATGGGATACAAGTTCATTTTGGTCAAATGGTAACCTTATTGAGGCTGTGAATGCCTGCGCACAATAGTGGCTCTATCAATGACTAATAAGTTTATTCAATATGCTAAGCTTCTAATATTTTTTTCTTTATCTTTTCAACCTATTAGCGATTGGTTTACACAAAAAATATTTTCATCTATTGCAAACCTTGAGAAGCTTTACAATAAAACGAATTATTTCATTTCAAAGTTATCGATATTGATCTAGATTTCAATCATTTTAAAACTTTCTAAAGAAATTTCTTGATAAAGATTGACATCTTACAAAGATTAACTGTTTCGTCCAGTGTGTCACCAATTGTTGTGGTACTCAACAACCTCCCATTATCTTTACTCTTAGGAGAAAGAATAATGGGGACCCTTTAAATTTTTTAGGATATAATCCTTCCTTTTTTAGATAAAATAGGATAAGTTTTATATTTACTCTTTATTTTTGAATAAAACAAGAAAGTTTATGAAAAGGGCATAAAATATTTTAGGAATCCTTTTGTAGTTTTAGGAGATAAATTACAAGTATTATGAATCCCAAAATCATAACAAATAAATGAAAATATCATAAAATATTGGTCTTATTAAAACCTATGTGTAGTATTGGCAATTTCAAAGAGTAGAAAAACAATGAAAAATCGATTGCAAGAAGCCGATAAGAAAAACAACAAAAAGCCGATAAGCAAAACATTGAAAAGTTGAAATGTGAATTTCCTAAACCAATATCACAATCAATCAAAAGCATATATCGCATTCCGTTAATTGACAAATGTCGATATCCTATTTTGTTAAAACTCCAGTATTTCGCTAACATAGATCCCACACCTATATGTTTTTCAAAAATTGCAAATTGCTAAGTTATATCACCCGATACCAAACGCTGATAAAATATTTTCTGATATAATGACAAGTGTCACCACCATGTGAACAAACATTTGAAAATTAAATGAGCACTCTGTGTAGTTCTAATTTCAAGGTTTTTTTATGATTTGCAATAATTTTAGTTAACATGAAATGATTTTCCATAAAGCTTGCATTGAATTAATATGACTCATTGGATATTTCGAAGCTCTTGCTTCTTATCTTTGTTTGTTTCTTTACAGGTAAATTCAAATAAAGAGAAGTTAAAAGACATGTCAACAATAATCAAGGTGAGGAGGAAGTCCGTAATACAACAAGAAACAATCTTCCGTGTTGAAGAAGTGTTTGAGATGTCTCCATTGTTTACAGATAATGCATGCCCTCTAGATGCAAGTTCTTCCTCCTGGGAGGTAATATACAAAGTATTAGAGGATGAAAATGCAAGAATGATCATGAAACATACAACTACTACTAATGGTTCTCCTCCAAGTAACAATGACACATGAAATGTTGTGGCTAATTCGTTTCTCCAAAGAATTGCTCCCCAAAATTCTACCATATATAGATATGGTGAGATGGGTTGTTGACCATCTAGACATTACAGAAAAAAATGTTTATAAATCCAAAGAAAATAGTTATTGCGTATTTTATAGCTGAGGATTTAAGGAAAATGTATCATCTATCTATACCTTAGAAGAAATGTGATACACAATTCGTCCAAAAATTCGGGCAAGAGAATCTGAATCCTGCGTAGCTAATCAGAGAATGGAGAAGGGACCCAAAAAAACACAAGTGAGAGGATAGGAGTGTGCATTCATTAGCCTCTATTATTGGCCCTTTCTCTCATATTGCTATTATGTTATGTTTCCTCTATGGTTATCCAAATACGCAGAAATTCTCTTAAGAATGGGTGTCATTAATAGAAGCCTATGCTCATGGCTATATCATGGATTAGGTGACTATTTTATCCAACAATTTGACCACTCAAATCCACAATTACAGACATGATTGCAATGTTCTCGAAATAATGGATACTCCTTTCTTTATGAGCGCCTATGTCATAGGAAAAATTTGTTTTTCTTACAATTTTCCATCTCTAGGATGGAAATGTACAAACAAATTTCCTAGTCCTATATATGTTTATCTCAATATCCTTTGGGAAACCAAATACCATGCTCACTTCTACAAAATATATCATGAGGTCACGCTCCCTATCCAACAAGAAGTCTTTGGTAGAAAAGCTCCTATACTTATTTCAAAAGCCAATAAAGAATTAAATCCTATAGGAAAGTGATTTGGGGAAGAGTCATTTACTTACATTTGGGTTTCTGGTAGCCTTGTCCATCCTCATGTTTTTCCCATTTTTGTCCCAGATAAATTGCTAGCCAAGGAAGTCACTTATCAAACACTTGGTAAGGGCTTAACTAAAGGACTCAAAGATGCCAAGAAATATGCTTGGCCATGTTTTCCAATCCCCTGTGGTACTTATGCCTTAGAGAATTTCAGGCATTCCTTAGTTGAAATTGAACAATTAAAAGCCTTTATTTTTCCAAGCAAACTAAATATGCCATATGAACATAACGACGTAGTGAAATATGTTTTACAACATAGGCTAAGCACAAACCATTTTCAAGCAGGCCTCACAGGTTTAATGGTTTGTTTGAAATTGTTTGAGAGTATTATATGGTAGAAAAATTGGCAACAGACCGTTTAAGTCTCGATGAATTGATTACATTCAATAAATATCATTAGTGAAGAATAACTCATTTGCTAGAATCCCTCTTGAAACAATTTCGACATAACTTATAATTTTCAGAAGCATCATCTTCCTCTTCAAAATCTCTAATTATTTACCAAGTCTTTGAAACAACTACTATAGTTGTTGAGAAGACAAGAGAAATGAAAGATGAGAACAAATTGGATGAAGTATGGGAGGAGTTCAATCATGTTTTGACAATTTAAGAAACTCGGTTTATAGCTATCTCAGCCGATATACAAGGAGAACATGCTGCAGTCAGCACATAGACAGAACAGGTTCCAGAAACTACAGGGACAACCTCGTTTATTGTCGAGGCTTCCCATGGGAATATTATTCCTAAAACTCCCAAGAATAACATTAATTCCAAAATTTTCAATCAATCAACTATTACCGGTGATATAGAAATAATTATTTCATTCCCTACTATCTAGATAGTCCTCAAGTTTGAAGAAATCTTGCCTTTGGATGTATTTTACAATCTAAAGCATAAAGAAATAATGAGCAGGTCAAGTAAAAAAAGAAAGTTAGAGAAATCGCAAGCGCCAATTTCGAATGAGACTCCTTTTCAAGTTCTTTGGGAAGGAGCTTGAATAACCCCTAATGAGGAATTAAATAGATATCTCAATTCGCAGGAGCTTATGCAAGGGAACAATTTAAGGATGGAAATTTATCTTAAAATTTAAAAGCCTTGGCGAATATCCCTAGTCCCTAACAGACAAATTGTAAAATGTTTGTTCATATCCTTGTAAAAAATTTTCAATTTTTTAGTGATTTTATATATAGTCTCTATAAAATTTTGGCGTTTTCAAAGGTAAAATATATTTGTACTATAAAATTTGGGCGAATCATTTTTGGAAAAAATGGAAATTAACAAATCTTGTTTTTGGAGAAATCATCGAATAATAGCCCCTAAAATTTTCGTTGGCTTACACTAGTGCTTCCATTGATAAAGTAACAGAAATACAACTGCTAATGAAACAAAAAGATAAAAGGATTGTTCAATTATAAGAAAATTTCTGAATTGAAAAGCAAGTAATTGAGCAACAATGGTAAGAAAATACTACCAAGTTACAATTTTTTTTTAATGATTTAAACCTACAATTTGAATCTGAAGTGAAGGACAAAGATGAACACATACTGCAATTGCAACAAAGGATAAACTAGCAAAGATAAAATCCAAAGATAAATGAACTCTACAAGGAAGCATAAGAACTGGATATACTCCTAACAAAGAAGTGGACTATCTTCTATCACAAATTGGCTTTAATTCATGACTTATCAAAGACGAATGATTTCGTAGTAAACCAACTGTCCGATTTGAGGACATTTTATGAGGAAATTCACGAGAAAATTTTGGAGTATATAGGTTGGCAAGATAGGGCTCAGGGAAGATCAACTGATATTCCTCAAATTGAAGAATCATAGAAGGATATCATTTTCGGTGACTGGGATATCAAAATGAAATAGGGAGAAATGGCTAATACTAGAAGGAAACCTTGCCAGATTTCAAATCTTTAAAAAAATCTTGGTAGGAAGCATCTAAGAAGAAGGTTCAAGATATTCATAGTTTATCACAAGAGAACCTTGAAAGTTATTGGCATTTTCTAGTGAAGCCTCCTAGTTAGTGGCTTGCGCTGACGTGTCTCTCGAATGCAACAATACAACTTCTTCTAGAACTTAGTGATGCAGTTCTTATGAGACAAATGCGCATGCAACTAGTACATACCCCCCAGCTAAAGCCGCTCACAGACATATATGATATCATAGAGCAGATGAAGAATCAATCTGGAGCACAGTCATGAGTTCTTGTTACAAAAAATCACTAGTTTAGCTGTCCTTTATTTTAGCTTAGTTTGTTGAATTTTTTTTTTAAGACTCTTATTTTAAGTTTACTATTTTTGTAATATTAATAGGTTATTTAAAACCATTTCATGTATTTAGAAACGGGTCCAGAATTTTGAGAAGACAACTTTGAACTTGCACTGTTGTTTGATCCAAAGTTATCTAATTGAGAAGTTGATCTTGAAAGCTATCTTTTTCATAAGAAGAGCGCTAATGCATCAGGTACTATTATCTTTATGTTATCATTATGTAATACTAAATTAGATAGTGAATCTCTTATGCATTATTTTTTTATATAAATTCTTTGAAAACAATCAGTCATTATCACTATTGATGTGAAAAATTGAATGATTTGTGATTATGTATGAGATAACATGATATTTTTGTGATTGAGTTTCAACAAACTAAATTAATTAACTATTTAATTATTTTATTTTATTGTGTATGATTTATTTTCATGAAAGTATTGAATGATCGATATTGTTATATTCTTTGAGAAATCATTCTTGGTGTTATCACTCAGGTTGTCCCTATGCTCATAGTAGGGATACGGCCGAGTTAACCACAAACCAATCTTCTGATTGCAGGTTCTAACCCACCTGCAATCGGAGAGGGATCTCTCCTTTAGATTCAACCTCAGTTGATCTAGATTCAACCTTAGTTGATGATTTTAGGCTAGCTTTCTGACTTCAAGGGAATGTTGACTGTGATTGGAAGGAAGGTAGGATTCTCGAGTAAAGAGGCACAGTAAGGTGTGATAAGTTCTGAACCATTGGGCATGGAGTCATAGATTGAGGCATGCGAGCGTTTTATTGGTCACAAGGGGATACGGAGAGGGATAGCCACGCAGGATACAATACTCAGGCTGCTGAAAGTATGGAGTGAATATCAGGGATGAAAGGCAAAAGAGAATCATTTCATCATGCTGACCAAGGGGAGAAGTGGATGAGTGGGATCTCAGAGCAGTTAAGAATTCCAAAGACATGCACTCATATATGAAAGAAACAGTGTAAACTAGAGCAGTTAAGAATTCTAGCCCATAACTGTTTCGGCAGAAAACATCGAAAAGTGCAGAAATTGAACTTAAGGTGTATTTAAACAAATCTTAAGCTATTCTTTTTTCCTGCAACTTAGAAAGGCGGAAAGATGATAAAAACATAAAATAAACAGGGGAGAAGAACACTTATTGGATCAAGCAGAGACACAGGAATTCCGTGATCATTCCTTGGCCAAGAGAAAACAGCAAGTTGTTTCGCAATCCATGCTTTCAGCAATCTTTGATTATGAAAAATATGACAGTTACAGTGCGAGTCTTTACTCAGAGAATATTGCTGGAAAAGAAACTGACCAACAACTACTACTACCAACCAACCAACCCTTTACAATATCGCTTCGGGTGGTATTTATAAACAAAATATCAGGAAGACATCATTACAAGTGACCATGACAGGTCTGCTTAGAACTCCTCAAAAAATCTAAATGATGCTGGAAATAAATGCAAGTAAATCTTTTTGGCTACGCTAGGGGCAGCTGAATCGGAACAGGTGACGAAGTGGCCCTTGGGGACCAGATGCGTTGCTGCTGAAGTGAATGTGCTTTGGGGCTGCAGTTCGGCTTTGGTGCGAATTGAATGTGCAATTATTATGATTTGAGAGCTTCAAGTGATTTTTCTCTCCTCCTATGGATCTGCTGGAAGATATTCAATTTCTTTTGCTTTGGGCCGCTGCTCAAGATATTCTATGATACACTTTGCCGCTACATTGATGATTTCCGCCGTCGACTGATACTCTTTGACACGCTTGAAGCCTGCTGATTTGATTTGATACACTTTGAACTCTGTGAATGATCTGCTGCTGTCTTTAAACCGGATCCTTTGGCACGATTTGGCGATTTCGGGATTTTTCAGCGCGCAGTGGGCTCGGCAATCAGAAGATTCGCTAAAGATTCCTCGAAATGGCCTATTTCCCATAGCGATGCGCGAATAGCGCTTTGCGCTATTCGTGCATCGAAAACTGCCTCTGTTTCTTGATCTGGAGCTCCGAAGTGCGACTTTTCTCCTTGCACGAAGCTTTTTCGGCTTTTCTGGCTGCTGACGTAAGCACTGTGTCGGCTGTACGGCGGATGACGTCATCAGTGGGTCCCTGGTACAGCACGACGTGGTGGGGTACTGGTGGACTGTGGTGAAGAGACTTCGATGCGATATAGCGATATCGCGTCGGCGGGGAAAGAGGGGGATCATTAGGTTGGGTGTGTGGTGCTTGCGACTGCCGATATGCGATATCGCGATACCGCATCGGGGGAGACGGAGGGGTGAACAGATTGGACACTCGGCGCTTGTGATCGCCGATCGCCGATTTCACGATGTCGCATCGGTGGGGAACAGATGGGCAATGTTTTGCATGAAAGTGGGATGGCGAGGTTGCGATGCGAAAACGGCTTTGAAGGGGGAAAAAGGTAAGTAAGTGGGTGTTAAGGGCCTTTGAAGTTTCGGAAGGGGTCCGACTACTTCAGGGGAGTTTTATACTTAGGAAGGAGTCCACAGTATGTGGAAGGTGGTTTCGGAGGTTGGGTTCTTGCTTAGTTTCTGATAAACTAAGCAATTCCCGGGGCTTGCTATGGTTATTTTTCAACCAGGGGAGGGAATATTACAAAGGGGAATTTACTTAATATTAATACGGGGACGGGGAACATAGGGAGCTATATAATAATGTTAGTGGTTAACATGGAGATGATAAGAAAGCGCTAAGTTCGGGGGAAACTTCAGTTGTTGCGGGGGGGGGGTAGGACCATACTTCGAGAGAAGATATGGAACAACTTTGAGCAAAGCAGATATTTACTCAACCAGAGTGATGAATATGATGAACTAAAGAGGTGTCAAGCAGATCTTGACCTCTTTTTGGGGATGTCAGTTAATGATTGGGGGAAAGTAGAGAAGGGGAGTTAATTATACCTCATTTGAGCCTTTTGCTTACAAATCTTTGCTGATTATGTTCTGCATGATATGATACCTGCAAACTTGGAACTTGTCAGCAATTCAACAGCCTCAGAACTACCTACCCAGCCTACTTCCTAGCATTTTTTTCTTCTTTTGCTTGGGGGTGCACTTAGACTTGCAAACCCATCATACATTTTTATTTTGATGCCTCCTATCTACATACTACCCTTATTTCTTCCAGAGCCCAGATTAAACTGTTGGACTCTTCTACTTCTCTACCTATCTGAGAGTCTGCCAAGATTAAACTGTTTGGACAGACTTACAATCTCTATATTCTAAAACATGAAATTTAAACATAGGGAGACCAAGATTAAACTGTTTGGACCTCCCTTTAACTAAAATAGCGATACCAGGAAAATTTTACAAAATTTGAAGACAATTGAATGAATTTTGAAGTAGCCCTCTTCATTTGGAGACTGTTTGAGCAAATATGGAGCATTGCAGCAAGCAAAGTACGACATATTTGGCCTGTGAAATGCCAATCATGAAAAATGAATACCTGCTGCTGCAGGAGCTAACAGTGGCTCCACTCGGGGATGGCTTCTCCTTGCGGGAAGTCAAGAACAGCAGCCTAGAGCACCTTGATTTTTAGTTTCTTACTGTCCTCTGCAAAATTTATTTCCTTTGGCCGCTTTATTTCTTCTACCTACCTACCCTAACCAGCAACTGCTTTGCCATTAGGTAAAATCAAATAACCAGTGCAGCCATTTAAGCAACTGTGAGACAAGATGATCTTGCTGACTGATCGTTTCTGAACGCGAAAGCATCATCCGGGCATATGCTTTTTCAACCAAAATTGTGGCCTCCATCATTTGGCACTAAAGCTTACGGTCTTCAATGAGGAAAGATGTTAACAAAATTTTGTTAAGCCAAAGTTCCATGTAATCTGCAATTGGATCAATGAACTTACCCTGTGAGAGAACTTCCTCTGCTTCGTTGGAATCTTCAGTAGAATCATGCAGAGTCTCTGAATCAGCAGGTGGCGGCATCTTCTCCAGAGTTGAGGACGGGAGACTTCGGCATGATTTAGGATCTTCTGGGTCGAGGGGAGCAACTGCATCTTCGGTAATGAGCCTAGCAGATGATCCTTCTGTCTTTCCCTTGGATCCTAGATCACACAGAATTCTCAGGTCCTTAGGCAACAATGTTCCCTCCCGAATATGGGCATGTAAGCTCAGGCATGATTCTGGGCTCTTTGGGATGGAAGGATCAGTTACATCGTCGGTAATGACCCTAGCTGTTGATCCTTCTATCTTTCCCTTGGAACCCAAATCATACTCAAACTGTAATTCAGGAGACAACACTATTTCCCGCTGAACTGGAGGAGGAAGATTTTGGCAAAAATTTTGAGTGTCGCGAAAATTATAAGCTTGAATTTGAGCTCCCAAGAGTTCAATTTCATTCTCATATTTTTGCACAACAAACTCAAGGAACAATTTATTTTGGCCGCCAGGTATTGTTGACAATACCTTTCTGAAAAATCTATCATCAAGCTCAAACTCTGATAAAATTTCTTTGCATTTTTCTAAAGCTTCTTCTATCGAAAGTTCTTCCCAAGATTCGGTCATTCTCTTTTGTTGTTAATACACGGGGCACTTGGCTGCAACATTTGGTTCGTTCCTCAGTGGAGCCTTTGATTGAAATTGAAGTGGAGTCGCCAGGTGGATGTCTGGATTCTGAAGTGCCTGATCTCTGTCCACCGCCAAAGATCAGAACTATACGTGACAAGCTTTCAAAAATAGGAGCACTTCCTCCATTGGGGTCTAAAGATGAACCGTGAGCTCGAAACCCCAATGGTGCGTGTAGATATAGGTCGACCGAGACTTTTACAAGTCAGTTTCTTCCACTGTAGAGCTACAGATTGATTGCATTGATTTATCTAAGGAGGTCCCCAGTGGAGTCACCATTATGTTATCACTCAGGTTGTCCCTATGCTCCTATTAGGGATACGGCCGAGGTAACCACAAACCAATCTTCTGAATGCAGGTTCTAGCCCACCTACAATCGGAGAGGGCTCTCTCCTTTAGATTCAACCTCAGTTGATCTGGATTCAACCTTAGTTGATGATTTTAGGCTAGCTTTCTGACTTCAAGGGAATGTTGACTGTGATTGGGAGGAAGGTAGGATTCTCGAGTAAAGAGGCACGGTAAGGTGTTATAAGTTTTGAACCATGGGGCATGGAGTCACAGATTGAGGCATGCGAGCGTTTTCTTGGTCACAAGGGGATACGGAGCAGGATAGCCACGCAGGATACAACATTGAAGCTGCTGAAAGTACGGAATGAACATCAGGGATGAAAGGAAAAAGAGAATCATTTTATCATGCTAACAGAGGGGAGAAATGGATGAGTGGGATCCCGGAGCAGTTAAGAATTCCAAAGACATGCACCCATATACGAAGGAAACAGGGTAAACTAGAGCAGTTAAGAATTCTAGCTCATGACCGTTTCAGAAGAAAACATCGAAAAGTGCAGAAGTTGAACTTAAGGTGTATTTAAACAAATCTTAAGCTATTCTTTTTCCTGCAACTTAGAATGGTGAAAAGATGATAAAAACATAAAATAAACAGGGAGGAAGAACACTTATTGGATCATGCAGAGACACAGGAATTCCATAATCATTCCTTGGCCCAGAGAAAACAACAAGTTGTTTCGCAATCCATGCCTTCAACAATCTTTGATTATGAAAAATATGACAGTTACAGTGCGAGTCTTTACTCAGAGAAAATTGCTGGAAAGAAACTAACCAACAACTACTACTACCAACCAACCAACCCTTTACAATATCGCTTCAGGTGGTATTTATAAACAAAATATCAGGAAGACATCATTACAAGTGACCGTGACAGGTTTGCTTAGAACTCTACAAAATCTAAATGCTTGCTGGAAATAAATGCAAGTAAATCTTTTTGGCTGCGCTGGGGGCAGCTGAATCGGAACAGGTGACAAGGTGGCCCTTGGGGACCAGATGCATTGCTGCTGAAGTGAATGTGCTTTGGGGCTGCAGTTTAGCTTTGGTGCGAATTGAATGTGCAATTATTATGATTTGAGAGCTTCAAGTGATTTTTCTCTCCTCCTATGGATCTGCTGGAAGATATTCAATTTCTCTTGCTTTGGGCCACTGCTCAAGATATTCTCTGATACACTTTACCGCTACATTGATGATTTTCGCCATCGACTGATACTCTTTGACACACTTGAAGCCTGCTGATTTGATCTGATACACTTTGAACTCTGTGAATGATCTGTTGTTGTCTTTAAACCGGATCCTTTGGCACGATTGGACGATTTCGGGCTTTTTCGGCACGCAGTGGGCTCGGCAATCAGAAGATTCCCTGAAGATTCCTCGAAATGGCCTATTTCCCATAGCGCGCTATTCACACATTGAAAACTGCCTCTATTTCTTGATCTGGAGCTCCGAAGTGCGACTTTTCTCCTTGTGCGAAGCTTTTTCGGCTTTTCTGGCTATTGACGTAAGCACTGCGTCGGCTGTACGGCGGATGACGTCATCAGTGGGTCCCTAGTATAGCACGACGTGGTGGGGTACTGGTGGACTGTGGTGAAGAGACTCTGATGCGATATGGCGATATCGTGTCAGCGGGGAAAGAGGGGGATCATTGGGTTGGGCGTGTGGTGCTTGCGATTGCCGATATGCGATATCGCGATATCACATCGGGGGAGACGGAGGGGTGAACAGATTGGACACTCGGAGCTTGCGATCGCCGATCGCCGATTTCACGATATCGCATCGGTGGGGAACAGATGGGAAATGTTTTGCATGAAAGTGAGATGGCGAGGTTGCCATGCGAAAACGGCTTTAAGGGGGGCAAAAGGTAAGTAAGTGGGTGTGAAGGGCCTTTGAAGTTTCGGAAGGGGTCTGACTACTTCGGGGGAGTTTTATTCTTAGGAAGGATTCCATAGTATGCGATAGGTGGTTCGGAGGTTGGGTTCTTGCTTAGTTTCTGATAAACTAAGCAATTCCTGAGACTTGCTATGGTTATTTTTCAACCAGGGAGGGAATATTACATAGGGGAATTTACTTAATATTAATACGGGGACGGGAAACATAGGGAGCTACATAATAATGTTAGTGGTTAGTGTGGAGGTGGTAAGAAAGCGCCAAGTTTGGCGGAAACTTAGGCTGTTGCAGGGGGGTAGGACCATATTTCGGGAGAAGATATGGAACAACTTTGAGCAAAGCAGATCTTTACTCAACCAGAGTGATGAAGATGATGAACTAAAGAGGTGTCAAGCAGATCTTGACCTCTTTTTGGGGATGTCAGTTAATGATTGGGGGAAAGCAGAGAGGGGAGTTAGTTATACCTCATTTGAGCCTTTTGCTTACAAATCTTTGCTGATTATGTTCTGCATGATATGATTCCTGCAAACTTGGAACTTGTCAGCAATTCAACAGCCTCAGAACTACCTACCCAGCCTACTTCCTAGCATTTTTTCTTCTTTTGCTTGGGGGTGCACTTAAACTTGCAAACCCATCATACATTTTTCTTTCGATATCTTCCTATCTACATACTACCCTTATTTCTTCCAGAGCCCAGATTAAACTGTTGGACTCTCTTGTTTCTCTACCTATCTAAGAGTCTGCCAAGATTAAACTGTTTGGACAGACTTACAATCTCTATATTCTAAAACATGTAATTTAAACCTAGGGAGACCAAGATTAAACTTTTTGGACCTCCCTTTAACTAAAAGTAGCGATACCAGGAAACTTTTACAAAATTTGAAGGCAATTGAATGAATCTTGAAGTAGCCCTCTTCATTTGGAGACTGTTTGAGAAAATATGGAGCATTGCAGCAAGCAAAGTATGACATATTTGGCTTGTGAAATGCTAATCATGAAAAATGAATACCTGCTGCAGCAGGAGCTAATAGTGGCTCCACTCGGGGATGGCTTCTCCTTGCGGGAAGTCAAGAACATTAGGCCAGAGCGCCTTGAGTTTAGTTTCTTGTTGTCCTATGCAAAACTGGGAAGCGTCGCCTGCTTTCTTCCGCATGTTCCTGGTACTATAAACTCTAAAAAGTCAAAAAGTATATACAAATCAATCATCACCTACTCTTTTAAGCAGGGGGATCATTGTAGTGCTTCAACATTCGGCCGTTGATTGGGCCTTCCTCCGCTGTGCTGTTATCAAGCGATTTGAGAAAGTAGGTGTTATTGCCTTGCACAGCGCTGATAGTGTACGGACCTTTCCACAACAAATCGAATTTAGCGTGTTTTCCCTTGTCTTCCCTCCTTGCGTCCCATCTTAGGACTTTGCTGCCTACCCGGAAATCTTCTGCTTTGGTTCTCTTGTCGAACATTTTTTTGAGTTTTTCCTGTAGACTTTGAGCTCTATTGAAGACTTCCTCTCTGGTTTGCTGAAGCTGAATGGTCTGATTAATCCTTCTCTGCATGTCATTCGGTTCAGCCTGGATTTCTTGTAACAGTTTGATAGTTGGTATGCCCAGAGATGAAGGGAATCTAGCTTCCATGCCATACACAAGTTCATAGGGGCTCATCCCGATGGATTTCTTGGTGGTCATTCGATCTGCCCATAGGGCGCTGATGAGCTTCTTGTGCCAGTTTTTTTTGTTGTCTTCTAGCATCTTCTTTATGATATTGATGAGGCTCTTATTGGAGGACTCGGCCAGGCCATTGCCTTGGGGGTAATAAGCTGTGGAGTGTCCTAAGGTAATGTGGTACTTGTGGCAAAAGTTAATGATTTTATTGGATTTGAAGGTAGCTGCATTGTCGGTAATGATCTTCTTCGGGCAGCCAAATATGGACAGGATATTATTTTCAAGAAACTGGATGATCGTGGAGTCATTGGCTTGCCTACAGGGGATGGCTTCAATCCATTTGGTGAAATAGTCGGTGGCTGTTAGAATCCATTTGTGCTGGCCTGAGGAGGAGGGGTGAATTTCTCTGACGAAGTCAAGACCCCATTGTTGAAAAGGTTTTTTAGTTGAGATGGGCTTTAGGGGTAGGGGCAGCAACTTTCTTTTGCCTTCAAAGATTTGGCATTTATGGCAAGAGGCAGTAAATGCTTTCACATCTGTAAACAAAGAGGGCCAGTAATAACCGGCCCGCAAGATCTTGTCCGCCGTGGATTTCCAGTATAAGTGCCCTCCGCAATCACCTACATGAAATTCTCTCATGACGTTGTTAGTTTCATCCTCAGTTAAACATTTAAGCAAAATGCCTTCATAATTCTTCCAAAATAGAGCACCATCTATGACACAGAAGTTTGATGATTTCATTCTTAAAAATATTTTTTTAATTCTGGACAATCCTGTGGGAGCGCACAGGTTCAACAAGACAAAACAAATATAAGAATACCAAGGGGATTGTGTGAAGGTATCACTGATTTGTGGAGTCGCCAGCTCCTCTTCTTCATCCAGCTGATTAATGTCAAGTGCTTGGAAATTTGTTTCGGCCATCAGCTTAGCTAGCCCTTGTCCTTTTATGAGCTTGGTGGGCTTTATCTCAATGTCATACTCAAGGATGCTAGCAATCCATTTTCCCCTCTTTCCTTCCAATCCTTCTTGAGTTAGTATGTCCTTTACAACCGCGTTAGGGACATATGCAATCACATGAGAGTAGAGGATATAAATTCTAAAGTCTTTAATAGCTTTGACCAGGGCGTAAGCTTGCTTTTCCATGATTTGAAATTTAAGGGGCGCGTCTCTCAGAGCTCGGCTGAAGAAAGCTATTGGTTTCTCATTTCCCTGATCGTCTTTCTGTAGAAGGACTGCTGCTATGGTATGTTCAGATGCGAAAGAAAAAATGATAAAGTCTCAGTCAAATTGAGGGCTAGTTAGGACCGGTGTTTGAGTCAAGGCCGTTTTTATACTTTCAAAAGCCTGCTTGGCCTCAAGGGACCATCTCACCTTGGCGTCCTTTTTTAGCATGTTACTCAATAGCCTCATTGACTCAGCTAGATTGGGGATAAATCTTCTTAGGAAGTTTATTTTCCCAAGGAATCCTTGTAGCTCCTTCGTGTTTCTTGGGTAAGGGATTTGGAGGATAGCCTGAATTCTTTCTGGGTCCATTCTGATCCCATCTTTTGATATTATGTGCCCTAATAACCTGCCTTCCTCCAGGACAAACAGGGACTTCTTCGGGTTCAAGGAAATACCGAATTTCCTACATGTGATAAAAATTTGCCTTAAGTGCTTTAGGTGTTGTGAGTTAGATTTGGAAAATGGGGTCAGGTCATCCAGGTAAACCACAAGGAAGTCATGTATTTCCTTAGCGAAAGCGATATCCATTTCTCTTTGAAAGGTGGCGCCGACGTTTTTCAGCCCAAAAGGCATTTTAACGTATTTGAACGTTCCCCAGGGCGTAGTGAAATCTGTTTTGTCCTGATCATCTGGGTGAACTAGAATTTGGTTAAATCCCGAGAATCCATCAAGTAGAGAGATTCTAGAAGAACCCACCACCCTTTGCAAGATGTGATCCATTTTAGGCAACGGGTAGTGGTCCTTCAGGGAGACTTGGTTTAAGTTTCTCAAATCTACGCACAGTCTTATCTCTCCTGTTTTCTTCCTGGTAGGGACTAAGTTGGATACCCATTCCGAGAATCTGATAGGCGCAATGATCCCTGCATCAAACATTCTTTTTATTTCTTTTTCAATCATTGGGAGAAGCATGGGGTTGATTCTCCTGAGTTTTTGTTTGAACGGTTTCTGGTTCGGCTTCAGTGGAATGGTATGCTGGATGACTGAAGTGTCATAGGACTTCAAGTCCTCATAACTACAGGAAAACATGTCTTGGAATTCTTTGAACAGATCCACATATTTGGGCTTTTGGTTAGGAGGCAGGTTTTTAGAGAGTTTGATCATCTTGGGATGTTCTGCTGTTCCTATGTTGTATTCTTCTATCGCAGCATCCAAAGGTTCCATTTTTGGTTTTCTGGCTACATCGTTGCTATCGAACATGTCTTCCAATGGGGTCAGGCCAGCAGGCAAAATATTTCCTTTTAGGTCCATAAATTCTTCTTCTGCCTTGCTGCCTTAGGTGAGCAAGACTGTTTCAGTTGCCTTATGTTTGTGCTGTCAAAAATAGTCGGGCTGAGTATCTGTTCAGCCATGGGGGTTTTTATGGTCATGTGATCTAGTTGCTGTGTTTCTGGTGTAGCGTCCATGTCAATGTTGGTGCTGGAGAATTCCCCTTCCAGAGTTAAAAAATTGTTAATTTGGACATCATCTTTGAATACCTGCCAATTCTTGACGTTGTTAGGAATTGACGGTCTATGTTTTACTTCCGCAGTGAAGTGGTGACTTGGTCCAAAGGGGAACCTACAGGTGCTGGCAAAGGTAGCTAAGCTATGAGCATGAATGTTATTTTCTCGTGCGATTTTGGTCAGCTCGAAATCCCTGAAGGTGCTAAGCAATTCGCTGGCCGTGGCTCTGTAAGCTCTCATTCTACTGTCATTGGCAACGAAGTTGCCCTTTATCTGTTGTATAATGAGGTCTGAATCGCCTAAGATGGAGATTGTGGTAGCTCCCAAGGTCTTGAGCAGCTTGAGACCTAAGAGGAGGGCTTCGTACTCTGCCATGTTGTTTGTACATTTAAAATTGAGTCTATAAGCGTGGCCTTGTGCATGATTTTCGTGAGTTTTGTAAATCCACACTCTAGCCCCTGCTCCTAACTTGTTAACTGCACCATCAAATTCTAAATACCATGAGACGTCTGGTCCAAAGCGATTTTCGGGGGTTTGAGGGGCCTGCAGCGCAGATGAACTGGTGACTTCTGTTTTGGGATTTTCTTCCAGTCCTTTGCTGGTCGTCTGGGCTGTAGAAATAATTTCAAGTGAGTTGTCGGCTGGCCTGACACTAGCATTGGTTTCTTGTTCTAGGGCTAGCGGTTCATCAAGATTTGAAAGACTTGTATTATCATTAAACAAAATAAAAGAATCCATATCGGAATGGATTGAGTATATTGGAAAATTTTGGGGTTTCTCCTCACTACTCACCACATATTTCATCAGCGTTTCCCTATAAAGTCTCTTTGGTTGCCCAAAGACGGATATAGTGGCATAAGAGAGGTCGAGTTGAAGGGATCCTTGCAGTTTTGTTCCCCATGATCGGGATAGCATCATGCCATACTTTGTGGGTATGTCAGCTACTACTACGTCCATTAAGATCATTTTGTTCGGGAATTGGACTAGGGATACACAAACATCTTTGATTAAGCCTAGGCATTTGACTTTACTTGAATCGAATGAATACAGATCCTTATAGGGTCGGGTGACATCGAGGTTTAACTTTTCCATTACGGCTTTGGGCATGAGGTTGTGTGAGGCGCCTGAATCAAACATAGCATTGTGCAATATCTTGTCGTGTATGTGCAGGCTGATATAGAAAGGTGGAACAGGTCCGAATGATGTTTTTCTGTCAACCTCTGGCCCGAACAATAATTCCGGGGTGTCATCTAGAATATTTACATCATCCCTAATTTCAGGCAATTGGAGCGATTTTTGAATTTGTTGTCTGTACACAGTGTGCTTAGCCAGTTCTGAGAGGGGGATGGAGATTTTGAGCTTCCCGATTTTGGCTTCTAGGCTGAATGGCTTTTATGCTGGGTTTCGGGTATTGACACTGGCGAGTTTTTCATTCTCCGGCGTATCTTCTATATTTCCCTTTGGGATATGTGTATCGCTATGTATAACTGTCTGTGGTTTTTCTGTTCTGGGAACATTTTCATGAATGTTTTCCAGGTCTTTTCCAGGGCGGGAAGAGTGTATTGGTCGTTCTATAGCACCCTGTGTTTCTGTTACATCCTCCACAATAACTTGTTGCGAATTTGGGACCTGGTTTTCAGCTGCATGACCGTTGGTGCTTTTCCCTTTAGCCTTGTTTGGCTGTTTACCATCCTTTGTCTTGCTGGGAGGAGGCACATCAATAGTTCGCGTTCTTAGTTTGTATTGCTTATGTACCTCATATAAGGTAGTGTCATACCCTTGTTTAAAGTCAAAGGACTCTCCCGATTTAGTGCGGAATTGTTCTATATTAAGGTATGGGGGGTTTTCTTCCGTGAAGGAGGATTGCTGTCCGTTTTCTGAATCAACCAGGTTCATCAGGGCCCCATCTGTGGGATCAGCAAAAGTAGATGCCTCGGCAAAGTTTTCTTGGAAAGGAGGTCTTATGTCATGATCCTGGTTGGCCCTACCCATGTTCATATTTTGGGTTTTCCTGAAGTTTGGGTTCCTTGCGGTGTTGGGCTATTGATTTTCCCATGCAGTTTTTCTCTCCACGTTGTCTAACCTATCAACCATTTTGTTCATGGAAGTGATGATTGCCTCCATTTTATGCTCGTGAGAGGAGGGCTCTTCTTTGAAAGTTGTTTTTCTCTCGGATCTTGTTCTGTTTCTTTTGGCGATTAGGTTTGCTTCTACGCTTACTGCGGCATCTTGCATTTCTGCAAGGCTTTGAGGGGCTCTTTCCCTTAGTTGATACGCCATCTCGGCATCAAAGCCATCCAGGAATTTGTATAGAGCAAGGTCGGGTGGAGGTCTTAGATTCGGTGGTATCGCGTTGTAAACATTGTTAAATCTAGCACAGTAATCCAGAACAGCTTCCCCAGGTCCTCTCTTGATAGACTCATATTCGGATAGAATGTGTAGGGGGTCCTTCCTTTTCTCCCATCTGTTAATGAAGGTTTGGTATAAGGCTTCCAGATTTAATATTGAATTGGGTGGAAGCACCCTAAACCAGGTTCTGACATCACCGGTTAGACTTTGAACAAAAATCTTCATCCTTACGCTCTCATCGTCTATTTCATAACTCTCGAAATAATCCTGCATTTTTTTCATATGTTGTAGGGCGGTGCAAGGGGTTGTGCCATCAAAGTAAGTGATTTTCGATTGATAGTCCTGTGGCATTGCCCCGGGATTAGCAGGTAGTTGTAATGGTGCGTATCTAGCCATGATTACGGGAATTAGCGGAACGCCTAAAGTGAGAGGGACTATAGGGATAACCGGGGATGAGGGAGTAGCTGATGGGCTATGGGTATGGGGTTGAGGTGTGGAGGAGCTGTTCGGAGAAGGGGGCGACGAGCCAGAGGAATTCGAGGTGGATCGGACTAGAACTTTGATGGGGGTTGGCACAACAATCGGCTGAATTACTTCAGGACTAACAGGGGTCTGGCAGTCTTTTTGTTTTTGCTGCCTGATGATCTTCGAAATTAGATTAGGATTGCCAACAGCGGGCAGATTATTGGGATCAGGATTTGATCGTGTATTACATGTCAGCTTCTTAGGAGCCAGCATGTATTACGTGATTGATTGCATTGATTCATCTGAGGAGGTCCCCAGTGGAGTCGCCATTATGTTATCACTCAGGTTGTCCCTAGGCTCCTATTAGGGATACGGCCAAGGTAACCACAAACCAATCTTTTGATTGCAGGTTCTAGCCCACTTGCAATCGGAGAGGGCTCTCTCCTTTAGATTCAACCTCAGTTGATCTGGATTCAACCTTAGTGATGATTTTAGCTAGCTTTCTGACTTCAAGGAATGTTGACTGTGATTGGAGGAAGGTAGGATTCTCGAGTAAAGAGGCACAGTAAGGTGTTATAAGTTTTGAACCATTGGGCATGGAGTCACAGATTGAGGCATGCGAGCGTTTTCTTGGTCACAAGGGGATGCAGAGCGGGATAGCCACGCAGGATACAACATTGAAGCTACTGAAAGTACGGAATGAACATCAAGGATGAAAGGAAAAAGAGAATCATTTCATCATGCTGACAGAGGGGAGAAATGGATGAGTGGGATCCCGGAGCAGTTAAGAATTCCAAAGACATGCACCCATATACGAACGAAACGGGGTAAACTAGAGCAGTTAAGAATTCTAGCTCATGACCGTTTCAGAAGAAAACATAGAAAAGTGTAGAAATTGAACTTAAGGTGTACTTAAACAAATCTTAAGCTGTTCTTTTTTCCTGCAACTTAGAATGGCGGAAAAATGATAAAAACATAAAATAAACAGGGAAGAAGAACACTTATTGGATCATGCAGAGACACAGGAATTCCGTGATCATTCTTTGGCCCAGAGAAAACGACAAGTTGTTTCGCAATCCATGCTTTCAGCAATCTTTGATTATGAAAAATATGACAGTTACAGTGCGAGTCTTTACTTAGAGAAAATTGCTGGAAAGAAACTGACCAACAACTACTGCTACCAACCAACCAACCCTTTACAATATCGCTTCGGGTGGTATTTATAAACAAAATATTAGGAAGACATCATTACAAGTGACCATGACAGGTCTGCTTAGAACTCTTCAAAAATCTAAATGCTGCTGGAAATAAATGCAAGTAAATCTTTTTGGCTGCGCTGGGGGCAGCTGAATCGGAACAGGTGACGAGGTGGCCCTTGGGGACCAGATGCGTTGCTGCTAAAGTGAATGTGCTTTGGGGCTGCATTTCGGCTTTGGTGCGAATTGAATGTGCAATTATTATGATTTGAGAGCTTCAAGTGATTTTTCTCTCCTCCTATGGATCTGCTGGAAGATATTCAATTTCTCTTGCTTTGGGCTGCTGCTCAAGATATTCTCTGATAGACTTTGCCACTACATTGATGATTTCCACCGTCGACTGATACTCTTTGACACGCTTGAAGCCTGCTGATTTGATCTGATACACTTTGAACTCTGTGAATGATCTGTTGCTGTCTTTAAACCGGATCCTTTGGCACGATTGGGCGATTTCGGGCTTTTTTCGGCGCGCAGTGGGCTCGGCAATCAGAAGATTCCCTGAAGATTCCTCGAAATGGCCTATTTCCCATAGCGATTCGCGAATAGCACTTCACGCTATTCGCGCATCGAAAACTGCCTCTGTTTCTTGATCTGGAGCTCCGAAGTGCGACTTTTCTCCTTGCGCGAAGCTTTTTTGGCTTTTCTGGCTGCTGACGTAAGCACTGCGTCGGCTGTACGGAGGATGACATCATCAGTGGGTCCCTGGTACAACGTGATGTGGTGGGGTACTGGTGGACTGTGGTGAAGAGACTCCGATGCGATATAGCGATATCGCGTCGGCGGGGAAAGAGGGGGGATCATTGGGTTGGGCGTGTGGTGCTTGTGATTGCCGATATGCGATATCGCGATATCGCATCGGGGTAGACGGAGGGGTGAACAGATTGGACACTCGGCGCTTGCGATCGCCGAACGCTGATTTCGTGATATCGCATCGGCGGGGAATGGATGGGCAATGTTTTGCATGAAAGTGGGATGGCGAGGTTGCGATGCGAAAACGGCTTTGAAGGGGGAAAAAGGTAAGTAAGTGGGTGTGAAGGGCCTTTGAAGTTTCGGAAGGGGTCCGAATACTTCGGGAAGTCTTATACTTAGGAAGGAGTCCAAAGTATGCGATAAGTGGTTTCGGAGGTTGGGTTCTTGCTTAGTTTCTGATAAACTAAGCAATTCCCGGGACTTGCTATGGTTATTTTTCAACCAGGGGGAGGGAATATTACAAAGGGGAATTTACCTAATATTAATACGGGGACGGGGAACATAGGGAGCTACATAATAATGTTAGTGGTTAGTGTGGAGGTGGTAAGAAGGCGCTAATTTTGGGGGAAACTTAGGCTGTTGTGGGGGGGTAGGACCATACTTCGGGAGAAGATATGGAACAACTTTGAGCAAAGCAGATCTTTACTCAACCAAAGTGATGAAGATGATGAACTAAAGAGGTGTCAAGCAGATCTTGACCTCTTTTTGGGGATTTTAGTTAATGATTGGGGGAAAGCAGAGAAGGGGAGTTAGTTATACCTCATTTGAGCCTTTTGCTTACAAATCTTTGCTGATTATGTTTTGCATGATATGATGCCTGCAAACTTGGAACTTGTCAGCAATTCAACAGCCTCAGCACTACCTACCCAGCCTACTTCCTAGCATTTTTCTTCTTTCGCTTGGGGGTGCACTTAGACTTGCAAACCCATCATACATTTTTCTTTTGATTCTTCCTATATACATACTACCCTTATTTCTTCCAAAGCCCAGATTAAACTGTTGGACTCTTCTACTTCTCTACCTATCTAAGAGTCTGCCAAGATTAAACTGTTTGGACAGAATTTCAATCTCTATTTTCTAAAACATGAAATTTAAACCTAGGGAGACCAAGATTAAACTGTTTGGACCTCCCTTCAAATAAAAGTAGCGATACCAGGAAAACTTTTACAAAATTTGAAGGCAATTGAATGAATCTTGAGGTAGCCTTCTTCCTTTGGAGACTGTTTGAACAAATATGGAGCATTGCAACAAGAAAAGTACGACATATTTGGCCTGTGAAATGCCAATCATGAAAAATGAATACCTGCTGCAACAGGAGCTAACAATAGGGACACTACCTCTAGTGGCGAAGAGGAGGAAGAAGAAGAACCAGAGGAGGAAGAGGAAGAAACAGAGAAAACAGAGGAAGAAGAAACAAAAGAAGAATAAGGAGAAGAGAAAAGTGAGGGGAAAGAACAGAAGGAAGAAGCAAGCCCTAAGGAACATACCCAGGAAAGGGAGGAATATCCAAGGTTGTCTCTTGAACACATTGAGAAGGAGGCAACTACTGCCTTGAGTGCCTTAAGCACACCTCTCAAGTCAAAAGGGAAAAGACATAGGTAGACTCCCATCTTTTTCAAAATAAGAAGGAGCACCAGGATAAAACAAGGGAAACCACAAACACCCACCAGAACTCCAATCATAATTGAGGAGTCACCAAAAGAGAAAGAAAAGATGGTTTCCATGGAAATAAAAGGTGAATAGGGCACATCAAAACAAGATTCCCAAAAATCTCTCATCACCTATGTTAGGAAGCCTGTCACTAGGTCAACATCAGAAAAGCAAGACAAGGTACCTTTGGCCCCATTTCAGAAAGGAAAATGCCTTATACATGATTCTCAAATAGTTCTACAGGAAACTCTGTCAAGACTACAGGAAACATAGAAAAAGCTACAGGAAGAACAATAGGGATATAGGGAAGGCAAGGAATCATCAACATAAGTGAAGGAGGGGGAAACTTCTCCAAAGACATCTGAGGGAGAGTTCCAAGAGTTGTAGGAACCTATACCATAGCCCAATCTGAGCTCTTATTACAAATTCATTGAGGGAAGCAGAGTAATACCACAAAAAAATTTCATCCCTCTTCTCTGAGCTTGAGAAAAAGAGAGGAAGGACACATCGCTGGATACAAATTGGAAAATCAAAGAAGGTAGAGGATGTGGGCCATATGGAAGAGAAACTCCTGGAGATGGGTAGAGAATTGAGTAAGATGAGAGATAGGGAACAAATTATGAGATCTCAATTAGAGGCAGAAAAAACATGGCTAAGGAGGTAGTTACAAGAAAAAGAGAGCTAATTGGCCACTATGGAAAGCCTCTCCATGGAGGCACTCCAATGTAGGTTGCCACCAAAATCATATGCCTTGTACCTCAAATATTAATGGATGCAATTTCAAATCAAGACACTAGCACAACAAGGAACTATGCCTTTCCAAGACTATAGTCTCATTGAACTATGTGACAAGAGAACCCTAGAGGATAAGGCCAATATATCTGAATTCTACTTGCAGAACTTGGCCTTAACAGAATTGAATGTGTGGGACCCCAATACAAAGTTGGGGGAATTACAACTAATGGCCATTCCATCATGGATGGGACATGAGGAAGCTAGGGCTAAGGAGGTGAAGAGGGTGTTGGAAATAGAATGAAGGGAATCCTTTTATATCAGAGTACAACATATAAATTCAATGGTTGTCGTTAGCACCCACAACATCATCGCCAATGATCCCAAGCTTGCATCAAGATATCTAGCTACACAAGAACAAGCAATCACACAGATTGAGAATGAGTTGCAAGGGGATGAAAGCCAGCAAGCATTCCAGAGGAGATGGAGCACCCTACCATACAACCTAAGGATTAGATAGTATCATTCCCCTGAGAGGATGAGAGATGCAATAGAAAGGACCCCATTGTATAAGAATGCAATGCAGAGACTCAAAATCAATTGGATTGGTTTGAAACTCATTCCACCCTTGCTATTGGCTATGCTAGAAGGTAGAAAGGAGGAAGAGGAAAGAAAACAATGGGAGGAAATAAAGAAATATGTAGGGTTTTATCCACAAGAGGAAACTCCATCATCAGAGGCCCAAGATGTCAGAGAGGCCACAAGAGCTATGAAATATATGGACATAGACTAAGTTACTCATAGGATGAGAAACACTTTCAGTAGGGGGTGATGATGAGGCTCATCAATAGGTAAATTATATGGGCCTTAATTCCACTCTCCAACTTATTGAAATCAACTTTTCTCACATTTCTTTACATATGTTATTGTATTTTGCTTAGTGAGAAGGGTAAAGATGAGATGCTATGTCATGTGGCCTAATGTGCATTAATTATGGGATTTGGAGCAGTTTTGGGCTAATTTAAGTGCAAGAACGTGACATAGACAAGCAATAGGGGTTTTAGGATATTTTGTCTCCCTCTTTAACTCCTCAATCAATCGAAGATTCCTACACTAGATCTCATTAGCTTAGAGTTACAAGTAGCCAAGCCAATCGAGTTCATTGGCAGCCAAGCCAATGATAGTTGAATACAAGTCAATATTGAGTTTGGGAGCCAAGACTCCCGAATTTTTAGGAAGTTGTTGGTATCTTATGTTGTATAAATAAGACATACTAGAGCCTTATTAGGATTCAACTTTTTATTGTAGCCAAGAGGCAATTTCGAGCTAAGATATTGTGACTATTATTTTCATGTTAATTTTGACATTTTGATGATAATGAAAAGGGTTTCTTTGATCCAACACTTAGTTGACTCAAAGGGATGAAGCTCTTGGGTTAGGGCCCAACCCTAGAAGCAAAAGTTCCTCTTTTTGTACATGTATTCTTAGATTAGAATCATAGATTAGCTGCTGAAGTTATCTTTGCTTTGTTTAATTTACAAGTCTTTGAATGATTGGTTAGTTTTGCTTCCATTAGTTGGAGAAGTAGATCAATGTTATAGTAGTGAAAGAAAATAATTCAAAAAATTTTGTGATAGTGGCCTCATCCTCATCTCCCTCATAGGATCGTGGTTTGTGGGCCCCACTCTCATAGCCCCAAAAACAAATTTATATTTGGGTTATTACATAGCTTATGGTTTCTTGTTGAGTAGATGATTGTTTATGATTTCTGAGAATTAGCTGCAATTGCCATTTTGGTTTCTTGAGTTTGTTGTAGATTAGAAAGCATTCCATTTCATAGATTTAAGCCATTAGCCATCAATAAATTAGTTTCTCAAATTCAACTCATCTTTTCCACATTTACATGAATTTGTGCATGAATGAATAAAATAATATGTTGTTGCAGGAGTTGTTGATCTGCAGGGAGGAACTCATTCCACCAGCCTCATCTAAGTCTTCTCCACCTCTCACCCAATCCTACCAACCACTAATTCAAATTTTTGTTTTTGTAGCCACCGTGGAAAACCACCTTAAGAAAATCCAACCATCCTGAGGAGTTGGATTGATACTTGGGTAGTGTTCACCTTCCCCATACCTTAGTCCACTATCATACATATTCCTAGCACTCCCTTTCACCTTCCCTACCTTGTTACAACCTTCAGCTAAGTTCTGGTAGTAAACGAGGATATGCTGCATTAACTACAAGAAATCTTGTAGCAACTACAAGAAACCCTCTATCAGTCTATTTTAGACTATTTTGGGCAAAAATGATGATCGGAGCCTAGGGTAGGGCTTCAAATTGACCTCCATACCCTTTAATACCATTTTGGACAAACTTTCCCATACCTTCCTCCCCTGCAAAAGAAACTTTTTAGCTTATAATTTAGATTTCTAAATTGAAAACCAAAAGACTCTTTTATGCAATTTTTAGCTATTGCATGCATACATCAGTCATAGCAATGTTAGGATAATTTCCATTCCTACTTAGTCCAGATAGCTAGATGATAGAATGCAAAATTAAATTAGGTATCTTCTGCAAGTAATGTGTGTTAATTCTTATCTAGGTAATTTCATGTGATTCCATAGCACTTTCTATTCAACACTTTCATTTTCTTAAAATAGGCAAGCATTTACTTTATGCATTAAATATAGCTTTACATTCACTATTAGTAGTTAGCCTCCTTCTAGTCAATAGTATATTGGTTTGAAAAACCCTAGTAGTCTATCGCTCTAGTTGAGAAGTGACAAGAGTAGATTGTTACATCTATTGTGCATATAACATTGTGACCTCCAAGTTTGTACAAACCTCGGTTTGATAAAGTAAATTTGGTGACCCTAGGAGTTGCAACATCCTTGTTTCAATATCAGGGTTCATCACCATGGGATCCATGGGATAATCAACAAGGTCTCTCTCAGAATCAAGGATGGAAGGACCATATAAAATATCCATGTCATCATTCTTTTTCTCAGGAGGAAGATGTGGAGGAATGTCCTTGCTTTCCCAAGGGAAACATCTTCATCGAATTTTACATCCCTACTAATTTCAACCTTCCTTTGATCATAAGCATATATTCTTAATGATTTAGAATTTTCACAATATCCAATAAACGCACCTTTTCTTCCCCTATCTTCTATCTTGTTTCTTTTTTCCTTTGGGACATGGAAATATACGGGGAAGCGAAAGATACGAATATGGAAAACATTGGGATTGACACCTATGAACACTTGTTCAGGGGTTTTTTTGTCTAATGCTTGTTGAGGTAACTTGTTCTGAACATATATGACAACATTCATTGTTTCTCCCTAAGGGAAATTTAGAAACTTTTGATCATTGAGCATGGCATGAGTGACTTCTATAATAGAACTATTTTTTCTTTCATCTACTCCATTTTGTTCATGATTATATGGCACGATCTTCTATTTATTGATACCTTCCTTCTTGAAAAAATCGATGAACTCATTCAAAATGTACTCTCCACCATATTCAAACCTCAAGATCTCAATTTTCTTCCTTGTTTGATTTTTGACCAAAGCTTTGAACTCCCTAAACATTTCAAAGACTTCATCCTTATGCTTTAAATAATATATCCACATATTTCTTGAGAAGTCATTGATGAAGGTGATGTATTAGATATGGCCACCAATAGATTGTATGTGTATCAAACCACATATGTGCCACCAATAGAATGTATAGGTATCAAACCACATATGTCAGAATAATTGAGTTAGAGGAGGTATTTTGTATTGTTTTCTCTAGAGGGGAATGGTCCCCTTCTCTTCTTTCCACTATGGCATCCAAGACATACTCCACCATGATGGGCTTGAACATTAGGAACTCTAGAGACCAATTTCTTCAATTTTGGAAGAGCATCATAATATAGATGGGCCAATATTTGGTGCCATAGATTGCTTAGATGATTAGTATCATGGACCAATGCTAGAAGAGGTCCACCAATGATTCTATAGAGTCCTTCAAATCTAGATCCCAATGTGAAGGCATCTCTCATAGGGGATCCAACATGCCAAGTAAATAGTTTTCCCTTAATGAATGAAACCCTAATTCCTTTGTATTCTAAGGCATATATGGATACCAAATTCTTCTTTAATATTGGCACATACGTCAATTGATGAAGAAAAATAGATTCCCCAAAGTCCAAGTGAAATTTTACAGACCCAAATCCTTTGACGAGATGAGTGGAGTTATCTCTAAGAATAATCTTCAAATCATAATCCCTCTCCACCAAGTTAGAGAGAACCTCCTTATATCCATAGAAATTATGAGGGGCCCCACCATAAACTAACCAACTATCCCAAGTATCCTGAGGAAAGGATCTAGTAAGTGGAGAAATAAGAATATATTCAGTTTGATTAGTAGCATTACTTTCATACTTGGAATTTATTGACCTCTTTTGTGGATGATAGTTTTCTTCATGAGCATTGGGAATCTTTCATTCTTCCATCTGTTTTACCATATCTTCTATCATATGACTTGTTTTTGTAGCCACTATTATCGTTGTAGGACCTTGAATTTTTTCTTCGTGTATCATCTCTCTTCTTGGGGAAATCTCAAGCATAATGTCCCTTTTGATGAAAATTTTATCATTCGACATCTATATCTCGTCTTCTTGAGTCCTTGGAGTCCCAGTTGGATTGAAGAGGTATTCTTGCATTAGATTACTTTCCCTTTCCTTTCTTGTATTTATTCTTTCCTTCAGAAATGAAGGCAGTGGGCTCTTCTTCATTTGGCCTTTGAATTCTTCCCCTATATATCATCAATCTTTCCTCTTGATTGCATAGAATAAGTAGCTCATCAAAAGTAGGGATTCTATCTCTATTGTTATAGAAGTAATGAACATGTCCCATGATAAAGGAAGCCCACTAAGGGAAGCCATCAACAATTCCCTTCTAGATACAAATTCTTGAGCAGTGCGAAGTTGATCCTTGATTTCAATGATTCTCATGAAGAATGGTTATATAGTCTCTCCTTTGTGCACCTTATATTCCGTAAGTTGTTTTTTCAAATCCATAATGTGGCTTGTTACCCACCATTTTGTGGGTGATATCCCTAGGAGAAATTGTTTCTCCAAGATGGTCCTCAACCATCAACTAGCCGCCCCTTGCAACCACCAACTAGCTTGTTGTGCTATTTCTCTACCACCTGATCCAGCCATGTGGTCTCTCACCCATATGTTATGATTGTATGTTTTAAGGTGGGCCTCCCAAACCTAAAGGTATGGCTTGTCATTTGGTAATTGAGTATTGTAGTTTCCTATCATGGACACTTCTAGGCATGGATTAATGGGGGGATTCGGCGAAAAGAGTGGGCTGGGTCTGTGCTCTTGCCCACTAGACCTTGTTTGGATGTTAACCTTGGAACCTAGTCCTGTGGGATCTATTTTATTGACTCTTTGGATTTAGGGATGGTACTACATGGGAATACCTGATTTTGGTTACGTGGTGCCCCTCCCTCATCCACATATATTACTCCCCTTCCACTCATTATAACCCCATTCATAATTTCTCTTACCTGGGTCCACATTCCTCCATTAGGTCCACATAGGGTTAGCCTTCCCCTTCCCCTTACTGACAGCTTGATTCGGGCCTTGAATGATGCCCTAGAGGTTGTTACAGTTGAAAAGAAAAATAAAAGAATAATTGGCCACATTTAATAGGAAAATGTACCACAAAATGGAAAATATGGTCGAGACAAACACATTTAGCACATGGGAAAAAGCCAATACATGAACTCTACCCTATTATCATGACCATCACCCCAATTCCTGCAGGCCCTAGATAAACCTCTTTTGTCATTCAGGAACCCATGATTGTCCTAACCCCTGGTGGGCAATGAACCACCCTACCTTAAAGGGGGCATCCACTGCTGTATCTCACACATTATGCTCTTATCCCTTGAGACCCAAGGAGTTAATTAAAGAAAATTCATAATAGGAAAAAGGCATATAAAGAAGGGTGGAAAATCAAGGTTGGGACACCTCATGTACCAAAATTTCTACCTCCTATATGTTATATACCCAAGTGCAAGATTCCCTTTTGTTGGCTACACTTGTACCCCAACATGTGACCCAGGGCTTCCCCTTTTCATCCCCTACTTTATTCATCTCCTTATCACATGCCACCACCCTTTGAAGGATGTACCTTGGACATACTATCTCATTTAGAAGTAGAAACCAACTAATAGGATACTTGGTTAACCCCATTGGAGCTTGGAGACATTATGTTATGAAACCAACTCAAGAAAAGATAGAAAAGATAGATCAACACCTTAGAATTCAGCCTCTTCGAGGGG
>APFE030442880.1:0-11537 GCA_000404065.3 Pinus taeda | reverse complement strand
TTATAATTACACATTAAAAAGATTGGTGTTAATAGGTGCTTACTAAATACATGGAAAAGATACATCTAAATTATAAGGCAATTGTTTCTATCAAATCATGCAACAATACAATATTAGCTATAAAAACTATTAAAATATCTCCATACAAATACAAAAGTAAATTGCTATTACTCTTTAGAAATGTAAAATTTTAAAAAAAGTCATTCAGTTCCCTTACAAAGCTAAGCCACCCTATTTTCCTCTCCCCTTTTGTCAAATAAACCTTGCTTCATAGTGTAAATATTTCATCTATGGTCCTTCAAATTATTATCTTATACTCGTGTTAGAGGATGGAGGATTCATTAAGGCCTCCCTTCTAACATGTCTTGACCGATCGACTCTGACACATCATCTGGGATGAAGACCAGAATTTCTTTTAGTACCTTGAGGCTTGCATTCCTTAATGGCAAGTTCTCTTGCCAATAGATAGTGAGAATACATCAATGTCCCCTATTTGTTGGATCTTCTAGGTGACTCAACTACGATGCATATATTTGTACCTAGTAAGATGTACTTAGGCATCTTGTCTATCATTAACATCAATCATGAGTAATATTGTGTTGGTTAAGGCCATTCATTAATGGCTAGTAATCCAACAATTTATTTCTATGTTAGACATCGGCACATCTATTCGCAGATATAATAATTATACGAATGAGTTGGAATGAATGAAGACTATATGATTTCAATAGCTTGCAGTAGTGTTATAATAAATCAAGACTCAAATTAGAGTTTAGCAGTAGCAGAATTGTCCTAGCAATAAAGTTTCCAATTTTAGATTGCATTCATCCTATATTCACACAACCAATAGAAAGAAGAAGTTGGTCAATGTTTTTTTCATTTCATGTTCCATGATCCAGCAAAAACAAACTAACTCGTTTATATACATAGCTTCTCCACTTTTCAGCTAGGTGAAGGTATGTTGTTTTCTAATCTTTAATCATGTAATTCCCTAAATGTTGAAATTGTGATTTTGGAAAATCCCTCACCACATTTATATTCCCTTTCTCATTTTCCAAAAACTGAAAATATCTTTAGTTGGGGGGAGTGGAAATATCTCTTACATTCTTCCCTATTTCATATTCCTCATAAACTTTTGACCAAGATATCTTTCCAAACAAACTATTATTGCATTTTGATTCCAAATATTTTATGTTTTGCAATGATCAATTGATAAGCACATTAATGGATGGAAACCAATATGGGGCCTTAAAAAGGAATTCTCAATGTGTTGAAGTATTTTAATGCTACAAAAAAAAAGAAAAATATTGTTACCCAAGAGCCAATACTCATAAATTTTTGGTTGTCATAAAATAACCAACCATAAAAATATGTTGAAATTAAATGTGTTTCAAAGTACACTTTGTAAAGAAGATAAATTTATCAAATGATCTTATTTTGCAAAAATTAAAAGAGAAGCACTACAAAGTCAAAGTTCATATAGGAGCAAAAAAAATCATGAAGGTTAAGTTATGATTATAGGAATCAATGCAAAGTTCCACAAGGACATGCAACATCTTTTGTTGGGGGTCAAATGTTGGGCTTCTAAAATTTCATCCTCTTTTTCCCTCATTTCTATCATTTTACCATATTTATTATCTCTTTACCATTTTCTCTATCTCCATAACCATACATTAGTATCATTTTCATGATCATACTTGTTTATCATTATTATTTTCTAAGACATTTATTTTAATTATTCTAGAAGACTCTTATTTGGCTACCCAACCACAAATTCAAATTTTAATTTCAATTCATGAAGATTTGTGAAATATTTTTAGATGATTTGGATCATCTACTAAGCACATTCAAAGGAGACTAATCATAGATGTTTTGATATGCATCTCCTAAATATGTGTGAGAGGATTTGTATCTCGTATTTTTAGGTAATTGGTTGTAATCACATGAAATAATTGTGGATCTAGGAGATATTGTGTGTCAACATTTATTGATTACTTATCTTAAGTATTTGTATAAATAGGAATGCATCCTTAATTCGTAGGTGTTCCAACTAAGATATGATATATTACAGAATAAATAATAATGGAGAGTAAATGATTAATGTAATTAATAAGGTGAGGATATAGAGGAAGAGAGTTTAATTATTGTAATATATTTGGAACTTTCTCCAACTTCATTTTATGGAATACATGTTGTTGCTTTGATATCCAAGATTTGATAATCATTCAGTGTTCTTGCTGAGGAGTGGAGGACCCCCATCAACTACGACATGCATACCTCTTTCCTTTGTTGTAAGTATTTATGTTGTTTCATTTATGCAAGTTTAGTTTAGTTTATTTTATGTTGTTTTGATAATGTGTTTTACGTTTATTTCAATAATGTTGGTTTTTTTAGATTGATTTAATTTACTTAAGTTTGGATTGGATTAGCACATTATTAAGCTCACATTAGTAATCTCATAGACTACTAGATTAAATTACTTTTCCCTTTCATAGCTTAGATTATAATTGTTAGTTTTTGTAGAGCTAGTCTTTGAGAGAGAAAGTGATTAAGAGAGAACATGCTTGAAAGAGAATATGTGCACCTTATTTTCATTTTCTTTCATTATTTTCTTTGTAATTAGTTTCAGGTTTCTTATGTTAGATCAATCTATTGTGAGAAATAATCACCTAGTACATATAATACATCTATACCTCATCAGTTCACAAACCCCGAGTTGACAATTTAATGACATTGGTTTAACTCACAATTAAATCACCCAACATGCTTGCTATGAAAAAAGATGATAGACCACATATATAGTGGATTCAACCGCTTAGAACAAGAAATATTCCACATGGACTCAAAGATAATAATTCAATCACTTGTTGCTCATTCCGAAAGTGTAGTTGAGAAATTGCCTTGATAGTGGACTCCATTACTAAAGTGTTTGCCAAGCTCCGGTGTGAAAAATCCCTTATGTAATAATCCCCTCATAATTTGGATCCAACTCTTGGGTGGTCAATTACTAGAAAGATGTTGTGTATATTGCGTATAGTTGGGTGTAGAGTGGAATTCCCTTCTATAGTTGCTAGCCATATTAAGATAATCAAATAAGTTTAATGCAAATTTATATTGAGCTATGAAATGTAATGATTTAAAATTTCACATTCTTGGTATGGGTTCATGAGTATGGGTGAATCTGAGTGACTATCTGACTAGTATAGGATTTTAACATTCTCATACAAGTGTTGTTCCACATGTTAAGAATTAGAAATATACTAGATAGTGTTTCTTCATATAGTAATTATTATATATATATATATATATATTATTATATATGTATTATATATATATATAAAGCCAATTTTACCATACTAAAATTGCTTTCACTATGAGAAATTACTTAATAACTACCTCCGTTAAGTAATTTATAGTTAAACCCATGAATAATAATTAAATAAATCATTATTTATTTGATTTTATTCCAGGAATAATTAAGTAAACCATTGATCAATTATTATTCATTCTCGTATTTGACCCAATCATGAAAAATAAATAGATAAATCATTAATTACCTTATTTTTCTCTAAGAATAACTAATTAATTACTATTCTTTGTCAAATTTGACTAAATCCCTTAGGAATAATTAAATAAATCATTATTTGTTTATTAATTCTTAACTAATTCCTTGATATGATAAATAAATATTATTTATTATATTACTTAAATTAAACATTTAAATACATTTTTCCCTAATAAACAAATATAATAAAATATTCTAGATGGTTATTCTGAGAATGGGATCTATAATATTATATTATTGCTCATTATTCGAAGATAACCCACTATTTTGTTATACATAGAAGGGTTTTCCATACATTATTCACTTTTGATTATTTTCATTGTTGCACTCACTCCTATAACTCTGATTATTTTTATTGTTGCACACAATACTTTCATTGGGTTTACACATTATAAAGGAGAGAGATTTTACAAAAGTTCAAGACATTTGAGGATAGCCAAGAACCCATCCCATAGAGGGGGACTGGTAACATCTATTTGTTCCCTTCCCAGGTGTTATAATAAAATTATTCTTTACATATTTGGTTTCCATTGGATGATTGACATTATTACTCTTTATTTTTGTTGTTTAATTATGATTGTGGCATAGATCCATACTTTAGCATGTTTCATCTCTATCAGTTGTCGTAGATCCACAATGTTTAGCATCCATTTACATTATTGAGATTGTTTGTCATCTATAATCTTAAGTAGGTTCTTTTCATACATCTTTGACAAGAAAACACTACAATAACATGGGTCATAATAGCTTGATAAAGTAAGTCAGCCTACAATAGAGATAGAGAGCTATATTAGCATACTTGACCAGATTGATTGAGTGGTATCAAATAGGTTCTTATCACTTTCCTTTACTATTTTCTATAACAATATATTGACTTGACAATGGTTTTCTTTATTGTTCGGCTCAGTGTTTAATGATTTATATATTAATATATGCCAGAAGAGCATAGAAGAATAGCCACTATCCACCACTGATACATCTTTGCATTTTTTTGACGTTGAAGTCATTGTCTCGACAATGATAGGCTAATCGAGTGCACAATGAGAATTTGAAGTCATTAAATGTATTTATGTATTCAAAATATAAATTAAATAATGAAACTTCATATTTTAATTGTAAATTAAATTATATATATATATAATAAACCGGATCAAATTTCAACAAAAGTAATTTTTTTAAATGGGTTAATTTTATTCTTAAATTATTTACATCTTGAAAATATCATTATTCTAAAAACTTGCTAGATATATAATTAAGATAAATTTATATTGAATTTTAATTGAATTGTAAAGCAATGATGCCTCTCAAATCATGTAACACAAATGCATCAATATTTTCTTCCAAAAATACTAAACTAATTCCAAACCTTCTAATAACAAATACAAAAGCAGTTTCTTATCAAAAAAATATTTGTTTTAAAATAAAAAGATCATATAAACTACATATAAACCATTTAAATATTCTATTTATTTATATGTACAATTCCAAGAACAATCCTATTCATTTATATGTAAAATTCTATCAATAATCCTCTTCCATAAATTGGGAAATTATAATTGATCTCATCGTTAAAACGATCAAATCTATAATGGATAAAATATATCTTTATACTATGTCTATATTTATTTATTTATTGAATTTTATTAATTATACGAGTTTTAATTTTGACATAGAAATTTCTTAGTGCACTCCATATCTGTATATGGAATGGATTGTCTGTTTATTTTTAACCCAAGTTTTCATAATATTACTATGGTTAATAGTTTTAGAAAGACATTATCAATCTAATTATATATGTCAAACTATTTTAGATAATTAAAATAAAACTCAAATGCTTCATATCATTATGAGGAATGGTTTTTACCTTGTATTGCAATTTAATCACTTAATAAAGGTTTTGTTTAATTTTCTTTAGTTTAGGTAATCTATTTTTTGCAATTTACATCCATGACGTTTCAAAAATATTTTAAATTCAAAAATTTAAGTTCTTTATTCACTAGGATTGATTATTAATCTATTTTTTTGCAATTTACATCCATGTCGTTTCAAATATATTATAAATTCAAAAATTTAAGTTTGTTATATATGTCAAACTATTTTAAATAATTAAAATAAAACTCAAATGCTTCATATCATTATGACGAATGGTTTTTACCTTGTATTGCAATTTAATCACTTAATAAAGGTTTTGTTTATTTTTCTTTACTTTAGGTAATCTATTTTTTGCAATTTACATCCATGTCGTTTCAAAAATATTTCAAATTCAAAAATTTAAGTTCTTTATTCACTAGGATTGATTATTAATCTATTTTTTTTCAATTTACATCCATGTCGTTTCAAATATATTATAAATTCAAAAATTTAAGTTTGTTATTCACTAGGATTGATTATTTATCTATAATTGTTTTATGAAAATGTAAGTAAATGTCTCAAATGTTATAATGTAAGTAAATGTCTCAAATGTTTAGATTTGTAGGTGCAATAAATTAAATGTAAAAGTAATTGATAAAGGTCAAAGTTCCATCATTTCAAATATATATTTTAAAATATTTCAAAATTTATATCATATATAATCATAAGCCTTTCTTTTTTAACAAAACTAAATACCACATAAACTCCTAAATTTCATTCATAAAAGACAATTTGAATTTATATTTTAATATTTTAGATCTCACTCAAATCATATCATATCTAGGTCTAACTGAAAGCTAAATGTACCAAACATTAAAATCTTGGAGTTCATCTTAGTTGTTATCTTATGCATTCTATTGACATTCAAATGTAACACATGGATGTTAGATATCTTAGAAACATTTAAAATTTAAATAAAATAACATTTTAATTTAAGATATTATATTAGGATTCCATGTTGAAAAATTTAATGTAAATTTAAAATAAATAGTAAGTGTGAAGTACATGCATGAGGAGTTATTAAATGCATGTATATTTTCTAATAATGTTTAAACATATTTATTTTATTAATATTTTTCTTTTTATTTTGGTTTCAATATATAATTATTGTATGTAAATACAGATTATTGGATGATTAAATGTGTAAATAACTAGACTAAAGTATATAAAGAAAGTTATAAATTATTGCCAGTGAGAACTTATGATGCGCAAATGATGGATCCATGTTGATGGAAATTTCTAAGGTAGAGAGACTCCAGATGAGCTATGTAAGGGCATTGGGAAGGCATGGTTCTCCTGAATAGTTGCAGATAGATGTTGTTGTCGATTATTGGTTGAGGGAAAGCTATCATCTATAGTGAAGGCATAGGAATTGGTGTATTTATTGCTTCCAATGTAATGTACTTTTGCAAAATTAAAATTAAAAAAAAATGAAATCATAAATTGTCAAAAATGCTCCCTCATGTTCATATTCATTGTCATATACAAGAATAGCATGGCCACATATGTAACCAACAACGTTGTTTTTTTCGTTTCAAGGTGACACTTTTGTCACAAAAATCTGCGCGAACCACATCTCCTTAATGGGAAAACATGTTTCTGGAGTCAATGTCTAAATTCAATTTAGATATGGGTAGGATTGGTTCATTTCTTCAGTCATATTGGGCCATAAATCTCAATCTAGTTTTACACAACCTATTTAGCTATTCAAATGACACAGATATATAAGAAAAAACCATTTTTACTAGCCAATATCGGTTGGGAGATGGGTCTAATGAAAGGAAATAAGGGTAGGACTTCAAAATTTTCATTAGAACACTTAATGTGAAGTTTTCCCATTTCATGGTTTCAGGTATGGATTATGTAGTGAATCTCAAGGAACAAATAGAAAATTAGCTAGGATATCCTATACTTATACAACATATTTTTTATGAAAGAAAGTACCAAGAGGATCATTTTTAGCTACAAGTTTAGAACGCCTTCAGAGATTCCACCATCAACTTGAATATAAGACTATGAAATGGTACTTCGAGAGCTAGGAACCTAATAAGAATTGTTTCCTATGAGGATACATTTCGAGGGAAAGTATCTAATAATTAGATATGCTACAATATAATATTAAACCTAACATTATAGGCAAACAATAAAGGTATATCTAACAAAAGTAAATCATCCATTATGTGTTCTTCAATCCAAGGTAGTGATTTGCATATTCAATAGATTTTTTTCCTCATCTAATGCTTTGCATCAATGTATTTTTACAAACTAGACCAAAAAATGCAACATATACCTTTTCCCATAATGTTTCTTCATTGTTTAGTTTCATAGCTACGAAAATGTGCAGATAACATTGAAACAAGGGCATTGATTTTAGGAAAATGTAGGGCTTTTCATTACCCATTGGCTTTAGGAAAATGTAGGGCTTTTCTATATATATTGTTTCCACAAAAATGGTTGTATCAGCAACGTGAGTATTGGTGAGGCTACAAAATATTCCCCTTCCTTTCTGGTGCCAAAAGTTTCTTGAGGAAAATAGGAACACTGTGAGATCATTCGGAAAAATGGACCTCAAGGGAATGGAGAAAGGGTCATTTACCTTCACTAGAATATATGTAGAAATATATCTAAGTAGAGGTCCAAACCTAATTGGATTCAGTTGAAATATAAAAAAATATAGCCAGCACAACTTGTGGATTATGAAAGTATGAAATTCAGATGTTGATCAGGTTACCAAAGAGGACGCTTGCAAAACACATACCTTCAGGAAAATAGCAACTCACAAAAGAAAAATGGATAGGCCCATAGAATGAAAGGATGGAAACCTTTTGATCCCCACCTCATGGAGGAGGAATAGGAAATTATAGAGAACCTTCCAAGCAGGGAAAGGGAGGATGCTCCAATCTAGAATGGAGATGCAACCCACAAGGAAAATGGTACAAAACCATAAGTGATTCATCAACTAAAATAAAAGAAAACATTGGCACATAATGAGGATTGTATGGTGGGCATAATGACAGTTCATATTTCAGAAAGTCCATATTCGTTCAGAGAACTACCGACAAAGATAACCATGAGTGATTTGGCAATGGTTTCAATCAACCCATACTTAGGGGGATGGCAAAGCATCTAGAAAAACTAAAGGAAAGAGAGATAAGTTAAGTGATTACTATCAAAATTGAATTCTCATGTTTTTGTTATTTTTTTAGTTTCTTCTTATGCACATAAGCTATGAATATGGCTTTATTGAATGCTATTACCATCTATAAAAAATAATTTTGTTCCTTTTTTAAAAAGTTGAATAAAATTATGGGTTTTGTTATGTTTGGAAAATAATGTCGACATCCCAAATTTCCAAAAACTTATTTATTTAAAGAACTTGTCAATAAATACTAAGATCTAAATCTCTAGAGAAAATGTGATATTCATAATCCCTAGATACCAAATGCCCTTTGATTACTATTCTCATCATATCCATATCTGGGTAGATGTCTGAAACTCTATTTCTAACCTTGATGAATTTGTAATGAATATAACATCTATTGGTCATATTAACATTCAAGCTAAAACACAATTTGATAGTTGGTGTACCTTGGATAATCTTAGATACTAAAACTTTATGAAAACTTGAAGAGTGATGGTAAATTTCAGGACATGCCTAAATGAAGGGACATGTGGATTCATGATATGAGGGTAGGGAAGATGCATGTCATGATAGAACAATACCATTGGATTTGATATTTTGTATCAATACCCAATACATTAAATTCCTAGCACCTTGCTTGACACTAAACCAGCAATGTTGGTAGAAATTGAAGAGATGGGATTGGTTGTATGGGTAGAGGATTGTGACCATCTATATTCCCCCCTTAGGTATTATGGCCAAGGAACTAGGCACCTTTGGAATAAACAAGGGAGTGAGTGGAAAGGTAGAAGAAGTAGAAGAGGAAGAGAATATGAAAGAAAGTCGAGAGAACAATAGTATCATAGAATATTAGTTCCCCCTAGCTGTAGAAACATTGATGTGAAAATGACAATGGAGCATAAGGAGAAAATACAACATTTTCAATGCAAGAGAATTGGTTTAGGCCACTAGACTATTTGTTTATAGTGGTTTCGTCAATGTGAGGATCACTGTGGTGATTACAACTAGAGTGTAATTCATAGATCACATAGTGGATTTAAATTCTTAGACTGATAAATTACATATATGAACTATGTCGATCATGCCCAAGAACTGTGTTTGAGGCCATGCAACTAATTTTTCTAATTGTGTGTGGCTAGTGGGACATTGAATGGATGATTGAATCATAATGGTGATTGTTTTGTAGCTACTAACCACCTAGATAGGTTTATTTGTGTCACTGTGGTGCGTAATATAGATCTCTTAACCACTTTGACAGTGGATTATGAACCCTTCTGGTTATTTCTATTTAAATAAATACGATAGAACATGAATATTGTGGATTCAACCACCTAGACTACGCAATATCCAACATGGACCCCAGGGGAATAAGTGAGTTATTATGTTGCTCACAACCAAAGGGAAGTTGAGAAACCACCTGGATAGTGGACTCCATGAATAGAGTGACCATCAAACTTTAATGTGAATACCGGTTATGCAAGAATCCCTTCAAATTTTGAATCGAGCTCCCCATTGGTCAACTACAAGAAAGTTTTAGTGTAGTTGGCCTATATTTGGGTGGAGAATGGAAGTCCCTTATTTAATTGCTAACCATATTAACAAAATAGATAACTTTAATTAACTTTATATTAAACTATGAAGTCTATGTTTTTATAAATTCCCAAGCTTGGTATGGGTTCATTAAATTGCATGAATTTTAGTGGTTGTCTAGTAGGTATAGGCCTTTTAATATGATCATATTGTTGGTGATGTTCCATCTCTTAAAAAATGGATAGCTAAATTGATAGCGCTAAACCATACTGTGATTATAATGAATATAAATATAAATATGTATAATTTTATGTTATGTATGTATATTATGTATGTATGATATGTATGTATGTATGTATGTATATGTATATGTATATGTATATTATATATGTATAATGTATATATACAGAATATACATATAGATATGTAGATATATATATATATATATATTTATATATATATATATTATATATATAATATATATATATAATATAATATAATATATATATATATATATATATGTTATTACTGCGCACACATCACAAGTAATGTTTCTTCCATTTTACTTGATAGTTATTGATATGAAATGATGGGTATACAACGATGACTCTCTATCAATAGTGGGCTGGCTTGATGTGCAACTGTTTATTTTATAGGTCATTTAAATACTCTAGTTACATTAAGCAACCTATATTAGAGATATAAAGCTAGATACATATGCTCAAACAAAATGAATGAGTGGTATGAAATTGAGAGTGCTCGTTTTCCTTTACTATTTCTTATAACTATATATTGGTTCAAAAGTAGTTTACCTCATTACAAAGCAAAGGATTTAATTTATGATAGAGTAATATGGTTTTGGGGCGGGGGGGGGACTACACATTTTCCACCACCAATACCCATTTGCATTTTCCTTTCCCTGACTTGCACATGCCTATTGGCATCATTAAGTTATCTGAATTAGATCCACAAAAGACTGTCAAGAAACTTGACTGTATCGAGTTGAACAAATCCTTGAAATTTCCAAAACAACAATAAAAAATGCCTTGAACTAGTGGCAATGGCCGCCAACATGGAATGACGAGGACCTCGGTCAAAGTGCGCTGATCGAGGCCCATGGAGACTGCCCAAGAGGTCAAAGAAGCCCTTGGGAGCCCCAGATTGGGAAAAGGAGGTAATTTTGATGCACAATTAGTGTTTAGCAATAATCACGCATCGCTGGGCAAACAAGGCTAAGATGGAAATTCCTTAAGCACTCAGTTACATTTGGTGCCGGAGAACTACAAGCAGAGAAACAAAAAGTGCTAAAGAACAAAGGTGAGACCCGCGTTTCAGAAAATCGAAGGTATCTATCGGGGCGCCCTTCAATGGTAAGAGGTTTTGGAGGAA